>JAAEAF010001879.1:0-144989 GCA_011037195.1 Triatoma infestans
TAGTATTTTTATTTCATTATTGTACTGTTGTAGAAAAACGAAAACAAAATCTCTAATAAATTGTTTATTTTTGTATAGACATTAGCAGATGATTGTCGCAGCTATAAAGGACTGATCAATGTATACAAATGCGATATAAGCGATGAAAATGCTATAGTTAGCACAGTGAAGACAATCTGCGAAGATCTTGGACCGATTAGCGTTCTAATAAATAACGCTGGCTATATGACGCTTATGAATCTAACAGGTAATATATTTATTTATTTATTTGCTTGTATATACTTTTATAATATAAAAGGCTGGTCAATCAACAAAATAACAACTGGTTGCAGTAAAATAGTACACTGAACTTTACACTAAGTATTATTATCATGAAAATAACCACTTTCGAAGGATGATGTTAGGTGTGATAAAGATGTTCATCACACCACTTTGTGTCCATATAATCACTAACTTCATAAAAATAGTTTTTAATTGAAAATCCAGTGAGGTTTGTTTGGAGCGTTTGATACTTAGCTGTCTGATTTCCTGAGGGACTTTTGTTAAATATTTTGCCGAATAACATTGGGAATTAATGTCAGACATCACTAGTCGTTTTAAGGTAAGTAGTATATAATAGGCGACTCCAGGACAGATTTTCACTCCCTCACCTACCCCCCTCACCTTATACGTCCCAACCATTCCCTGTCCAATTTCCACCACCCCCCTCACCGCCCTAGTTACCCCTCCCCCACCACATAACCCCCCTCCCCACCCGCAACCTATTCCCAACTTTTCCCCCACCCCCTCCCCCTCCTCTTTTCCTGTAGGCGAAGAAATATTAAAAATTAATTTTTTTTTTTGCTGAGGTCAGCAAAAACGATCTCACAACCTTCGTCATCCAAGTCCATCACTTACACCACTCAGCTATAGTGGTAACTTGGCAATAGTAGTTTTCTTTAGATCCTTATACCTCACCCACATACTTCTCCCTCATCACTCTCATATCCTTTCTCTCTCTCTCACTCTCTCTCTCTCTCTCTATAGATATATATTTATAAAATATATACACAGAGACTTAAAGAGAGGCTCTGCCCCACGTACCCCAGGCCAGGGTTCATTAACCTGTATTTTTCCATTCGTACAAAAGTTTATTAACCTCTATGTATACAAAATGTTTGCAATATAATATATTTACTTATTTTTTTTTTTTTTAGACGGATACTTATGTAAGTTTTTTTGGTAAACAATAAACTAAAACTTAATCTATGGTTCCTTCTTATCTACTTTTATCGATCAAGTATATTGACATTTAATACAGTATACATGATTTATGAGTCACTTACCTGTGTAAGGTTTTTGGTAAGCAATTTACAAGTTAATCTCCATTTTCCTTTCTTTTTTTTTATCGATCATTATATATTTATAGAATCCAATATATCGGTTATTTTTTTTTGGCACAGTTTAAAGTTGTTGGACCTGTTATCGACGAAATAGTTAATAATATGTTTTATCGAACTAATTGTTTATGCAATTAAAGAAAGGAAAAAAGCTAGTGATTTAATAACTGGTGTATCTCAATTTACATACCAAATTCCGCATATTTAATCACTAGACAGATACTTAGTTTTTTTTGGTAAACAGATGAGTTTTTTTTTTGGTAAACAATAAACTAAAACTTAATCTATGGTTCCTTCTTATACACCATACTTATCTATTTTTATCGATCAAGTATATTGGACATTTAATACAGTATATTGATTTATGAGTCACTTACCTGTGTAAGGTTTTTGGTAAGCAATTACAATTTAATTTCCATTTTCCTTCTTTGAGAGAAATCTATTTAGCCTATTATACAAAACACACCGAGGACAGCCGAACTACAGAGCCGATAATAACCGAACAGTCCTTATTTTCTTTTTTTTAAAAAAAGAAAAATACACATTACACAATCATTTGTAATTAAGTTGTCCAAGTTTTCTAATAATAACCACAGTCCAAATCGTTCGTTAGTAGGTTTTACTTTTCTTCCATAGAGCTGAGAAACACTTAACACTTTGTGCGAGCCCATGTTGTCTCTGCCGATGACCGATTAACACTTAATTACAAATGACTCCACTATGAGTTAAATCTCCACTTTCCTTTTTAAGATAATTTTTTGTTTTGTTTATCGATCAACTATATTTATAGAATCTAATATATCGTTAACTTTTTGGTACTGCTTAAAGTCGTTGGATCTGTTATCTAACGCAATGTACGACGAAATAGTTAATAATATGTTTTGTCGAACTAATTGTTTATGCAATTAAAGAAAGGGGGAAAAAAAAAAAGCTAGTGTTTAACCAGAGATTTAATAACTGTTGTATCTCAATTTACGTATCAAATTCCACATATTTAATCACTTTTCTAATCTAAAACGTACTCAATTTACACACATATTTCCGTCAATTCTTGCAAAGAAGAGATGTAAGTTTTCGGTTAGAAATGTAGAACGTGCCTATCTTACAAATTGACATGTAAGAAATAAAAGTAAGAATAGCGATTTATGCGTACATATTAAAACTAGTAATTTAAATGGAACTTATATATTTTTAAACACTTTTTATTAGAGCAAAAGTAATTTTCTCTAGAGATAACTACTGTAAGTTTGCAGTTAAAATTGTAAAAGTCGAAAGTGCGTATCTTAGAGCTTAACATGTAAGAAATAAAAGCAAGAATTGCGGTATATACGCATTTATTAAAACTAGTAATTTAACTGGAATTTATATGTTATACATGTTTAAAAACTTCTTATTTGAGCAAAAGTAATTTCTCTCTAGAGATAGTTTGCGGAGTTTAGCAGTAATATCTTACTACAGTAGTATTTTTCTGTAGTCTTTTTACAGGAGTAAGTCTAATTCTACCACAGTGGAAAGCTGATCCTACACAGATAATGTAATTTCCAAAAAAAAAAAAAAAAATCTTCGATCGAATTAATTGTTTGTACAATTAAACAAATTACTTAAAGAAAGGAAAACTTAGTGGAACCAGTAGTCTTTTTATCTCAATTTAGGTACAAAATTCCCCTACATTTTTGCAATCTAAGAAGCACTCAATTTGCGTACTTAACTCCCCCCAAAATAGTGATCAGTTTCCAATTTAACTGGTAAATGAATTATTCTATATTTTTGTAATCTAATAAGTATTCAATTTACATATATAATTCCAATAGAGAATTTAATAAATTAATGGGATTTATACCATAACTAGATAGAAGTAACTTCCTTAGTGAGTAACAGATTGATATTCGCTCCTAGAGTTATGGATGTGCAAATGACGAATGATTAGACAGTAGAGAATGTATTGTGTTAAATGTCTTTGGTCAGGTCAAATGTAAAATCACTGCACAAAGCAAAGTTGGACTACAATTAAATCTGTCGAATAACCAAGAAAAACAAAGATATACAAAAGAATATATTGCACTAAAACATTCGTAAGTTATCGTATTGTGAATTGGAATAACAGTTTTGCTAGTAATTTCCAAGTTCTTTCCTCAACCTTTCTAAATATGTAACAACTTCTTCTGCCATCTTACATTCTTAAACAGGCATAGGATATTAAGCGCTAAAAAACATGTTACTTTTTAATAAAAGAATATTGGAACAAGTTAAACCATTATAAGTTTCTAATATGGGGAAATGATTGCATTATATCCAAATTCGAAATCTTCTGTTTTGGAGCCATTGTCTAATGTCTATTAGTCCAAGAAAAACACAGATATACAATAGAATATAAACATATATTGCACTAAAACATTCTTAAGTTATCGCATGGCAATTATTGTGGATTGTAATTACAGTTTTGCTAGTAATTTCCAAGTTCTTTCCTCAACCTTTCTAAACATGTAACAACTAAGAAATAAGTTTCTAATCTGGGGAAATTATATCCGAGTTCGAAATCTTCTGTTTTGTAGCCATTGTCTAATGTCTATTAGTCCAAGAAAAACACAGATATAAAATAGAATATAAACATATATTGCACTAAAACATTCTTAAGTTATCGCATGGCAATAATTGTGGATTGCAATAACAGTTTTGCTAGTAATTTCCAAGTTCTTTCCTCAACCTTTCTAAACATGTAACAACTAAGAAATAAGTTTCTAATCTGGGAAATTATATCCAAGTTCGAAATCTTTGTTTTGTACCCATTGTCTAACGTCTATTAGTCCAAGAACAACCAAGAAAAACACAGATATACAATAGAATATAACACATATTGCCCTAAAAACAGTCTTAAGTTATCGCATGGTAATTATTGTGGATTGGAATCAGCTTTCCTCAACCTTTTTAAACATGTAAACAACTTGTTCTACTGTCTTACATTCTTAAACAGGCATAGGAAATTATGCCCTAAACAATATGTAACTTTTTAATCGCAGAATATTGGAACAAGTTAAACCAATGTTTGCATAGTATAGGAAATGGGAAATGATTGCATTATATCCAAATTCGAAATCTTCTGTTTGGAATTTAGACATTTCTACCAACACTAACGTCTATTAGTCCAAGAACAACACAGATATACACAGAATTAATACAGTATATTGCCCTAAAACAGTCTTAAGTTATCGCTTGGCAATTATTGTGGATTGCAATAACAGTTTTGCTAGTAATTTCCAAGTTCTTTCCTCAACCTTTCTAAACATGTATACCTACAACTTGTTCTACAGTCTTAAATTATTAAACAGGCATACTGATATTATGCACTAAAAAATATGTTACTTTTTAATCGAAGAATATTGGAACAAGTTAAACCAATGTTTGCATAGTATAGGGAAATGGGAAATGATTGCGTTATATACAAAAACTCAAAAATCTTCTGTTTGTAGCTGTTGTCTAACGTCTAATAGTTAAAGCTGTTTAAAACAAACAAACAAAAAATACTGCAAACATACAAGTGTCTGGTCCCCAAACTTGTTGTAATTGGTACCGATTAGAAATATAAATATATTCTATAGTCATTTGGAAGAAATTAGTCAAAAAAAAAAAAAAAATCATTATTATTTCTGTTTAATGTTTTAACTTGTTTTTATTAGACGGAAATTATAACACAGAAGTATTTTTGCTTAGTCAGATCGCATTCCTACACCTTCTTACGAGCCCTGGCACACACACACACACATACGCGCGCGCGCGCACTACATGCTGTTAAGTGAATAATTGACAGAAATAAAAAAAAATACATGTTTTTCTATTTTTGCAATACAAAAGAAAGGAAATAATTGCAACCATTAAAAGTAAAAATTGATCACCGTTTTCTCTATTATTTTTCTCTCATAATACATAGATGTGTACGCTTCTATTATAAATAACACAAACATAATATTTTGTTTAATTACAAAATCCATACCTTATACTATAATCTTGGTAATAATATACATAATTTACACACACACACACACACACACACACAAATCTTTTTATGTCTACTGGCAGAGTATGTTTTAACTTTTTTTAAATTTGTTTTAACTAAATTGTCAAAATTTATAGTCAAAATCTAAAGCTAAGTCTTGCATTTCCCTTACTAACCAGCAATGTCTATTTCTATAAGGAACTAGTTTAAGGCCTACCAAAATTACTGCTTCTAACCGGTTGCACTCAGAAACTTTAACACGACCTCTTATTTCTTTATCGTTCTCCTGTTGTGTTGAAAGCGGTACCTTGTATATTTTTCCTGTGCAAAATTCCATCTTCTCTTATTTGGCAAACGAGTGTCCATTGTAACTTGTTACACCAGTAAATGTTAAAAATGGTTTCTCTCGGTAGGTGAGGAAATTATATCCAACCCATTTTTCGGTATTATAATGTAACCATTTTCTTTATTAGAATAGGCACTATTTTTTTTGTTTTGTTTTTGTGGTACCCTTTTAGTTCTTGCACTCTTCTTTTTCTGCATATATAAAAGTTCTTTTGTTGTTTACGGTAAACACCAGTTGTGTCCAAAGTTTTGCAATGTGGTTTAATATTTTTAAATTCTGTCAACTCGTTTTCCACCAGTTGCTTGTATTCCTCTTTCTGTAGTTTTTTCTGTATATAGTCTATCTTCCTTCTTTTTAAATCCACCTAGTTCTAAGTGTCGTTTCTTTACCCATACATGGGAGTTCTATTTCTTTTACTGTATATGGCAATAGCCTACCGGCTCTCTTCCGTAAGACATGGTACCAATCCTGTCTTTTCGATATCTATGGTATGGTATAAAACAGTGTTCCAGTGTTTTGAGAAATACGCATTTAATGTAACATTTTTGCACAACTAAGTGTCGTTTCTTTGCAGATGGTACATACATTAGAGGTGGGAGTTCTATTTCTTTTACTGTATATGGCAATAGCGTGTTGGTTATGTTAGCTCTCTTCCGTTAAGACATGAAAAAAAATTACATTATTGGTAGAGACCAATCCTGTCTTTTCGATATCTACACTTCCTGGTATGGTAGAAAAAAGTGTTCCAGTTTTTGAGAAATACGTTTCCCCAACGTTTTTAATGTAACATTTTTGCGCAATCTGTACAATATCTTTGTTTACACAATCTTCTACAATATAATATATAATTAATTGGTAGAGAGTTAAAACGAAATGTCGAAACAACATAATTTATCATTTTTTTTTTTTCTCTGTTCTTGGTATTTTCCGGTAGGTTTAACTGTATACCAGTCAACTTTCGTGTGTTCTTATTCGCCCAATATACATACTGTAACAAATTATTAAATACAAGGCAACAACTGTTCTGTAAAGTGTCTGTTAGCCTTGTCCACATCTTTTGCAAAAGAAACAGAATACATTGGAGCTTGACGGAAATAACGTTTACTACTTTCCAATAGGGATAAACAGTCTTCCAGAGGGTTGTACATATCGTCGGTTGCTTTGTAATAATTTTCCAATACAGTAGTTATAAATTGTAGCTTCTAGTCTTGTAATACCATGTTCTTTGGTAGAAGTAGACGAAAATGTTTCTTTTAATCTTGTATCCGAACAATTTACAAAATCTGTAATATAATTGCCGATTTTCTTATTAACACCCTGACTTGTTATTTTGACAAATAAACTTATTGCATATTTTAACTGTTGCGTTAGAAGTTAACCAAGTTAAACAGTTCTTACCAACTGTTTTATCGCTATCCACAAATTACATTACACTCGTTCTTATACTCTCCTTGGTAGCAAAAGTTAAAGTTATGGGTTAAATAACTACCCATTTCTGTTTTATTAAATATTCCAGCAAAGTCCTGTGTTATATCCAAATCCATTAGGTAGTAATCTTCCTCTTTTATTGGATTACATATATTTTATTTACAAAAAAATATTAAACACAAAAGACAGATCTTTCTTTGTTTTACTAGGAGTAGTTTTAAGTTTGTCTATTTTTATTTTAGAACCTAATTATTAATAAAATAGTAATAACCGCAGCAGTCTAGTGGTCTGTGGTGGGGGATAGAAGTGACCTTGGAATGGTAGTTGAAACTGGGTAGTTGAATAGCAACGCAACCATCCAATTTTACCTACTTAGAGTATGTTACATTGTTTTTTATTTTTTTTCAAATTTGTTTATTGTAAAGATAAGTTATTGAATGTGCATTTAACATAATAATTGTAAAAATAAAATTAATATATTAATTATTTTTAATCAAGATTGGTTTTTTCTCTCTCTATTTCCTATACATCAGGGTGTATATTATGTTGCGTTAGAAAAACAGACCTAACGATTTTGCCAAAAAAAAAAAACTTACAGATTTTATTAAGAGAGTGACTCATAAAATCGATAATAATTATATACTGGATTCGATAGGTGTTATCAATATACATATCGATAAATAAAAATTATCTTAAAAAAGGAAAATGGAGATTTACATTGTAATTGCTTACCAAAAACCTTACACAGGTAAGTGACTCATAAATCAATACACTGTATTAAATGTCAATATACTTGATCGATAAAAATAGATGAGAAGGAACCATAGATTAAGTTTTAGTTTATTGTTTACCAAAAAAAAAAAACTTACATAAGTATTTGTCAATAAATAAATAAAAAAAAAATATATATATATATTATAATTAGGAATTACATCGCAAACATTGTGCACACATAGAGGTTAATAAACTTTTGTACGAATGGAAAAATACAGGTTAATGAACCCTGGCCTGGGGTACGTGGGGCAGAGCCTCTCTTTAAGTCTCTGTGTATATATTTTATATATATATATCTATAGAGAGAGAGAGAGATAGAAAGGATATGAGAGAGATGAGGGAGAAGTATGTGGGTGAGGTATAAGGATCTAAAGAAAACTACTATTGCCAAGTTACCACTATAGCTGAGTGGTGTAAGTGATGGACTTGGATGACGAAGGTTGTGAGATCGTTTTTGCTGACCTCAGCAAAAAAAAAAATTAATTTTTAATATTTCTTCGCCTACAGGAAAAGAGGAGGGGGAGGGGGTGGGGGAAAAGTTGGGAATAGGTTGGGGTGGTAGGGGGTCATTTGGTGGGAGGGGGAGGGGTGTAACTAGGGCGGTGAGGGGGGGTGGTGGAAATTGGACAGAGAATGGTTGGGACGTATAAGGTGAGGGGGTAGGTGAGGGAGTGAAAATCTGTCCTGGAACCGGCAAACATATACTACTAAGGTACGCATATATTATCTTTGTTATGTAGTTTGTAAGCATGCCTAACGTATCTAATGAGTCTTTTTTTTTTTTAAGTGCATGCTTAAAGATGAAAACTAAGAGTAGTGACTTTATATTATTTAACTCTCGAAAGAGAGGCTTGCAACTATCTTGAGCTTGTCTCTTCATTATTGTTCTGATAGCTCTCTTTTGAAGTATAGACTGATAAATCTGAATTTTTTTATATCACATTTAATGATTTCAGCAGGGTATTTTTCTTCGAATTAATCTAACAACTAATGACATCAACTGCACTAACGTTAATAAACAATTAAAAACACTATCATATAAACGAAAATAATTACTAAACACACACATAAATAGACCCACCTATGATATGATAATTTTTTATTATACATAATATGGCGAACTCAAGGAAGTTATAAGCAGTAGTGCGAACTAACAAGGCAGTTAGTGGGCGACCTAATCAATTAGGTTTAGATAACCTCTTACTCAGATTTCTGTTTTCATTAACAACTCCACACTTGTATTTATTTCACAGTTAGAAGTTAAAACAATTTGGTGTGAAAGACTCACACTATTCTCTCTTAATACAAAAATACAATTAATTAGAAACAATTTTTTTTATTCCATAAAACTGTAATATGTACAAATATTAAATGGGCTTAAAAAAAAGTGATATAAGGGTTTTCATGTATATCTGAGTATAACAAAATGGGAGCTCCTACTGTCACAAATAAAGCTTGTAGCAACATTGTCAATTTTCACTAAAATTACAGGTCCCAAGATCGCTGTAGAATCATTTCCGGAAAAATCTTTTAATTAAAAGCTATAGAATTTTCTATCTGTGCAGTGAGCATTCCATGTTTAAAGGAAATCGCTCTAGCCGTTTTTAAGAAAATTCCGAAAGAACCTAAACATCCTGTATTGTAAAGTCGTACTTCCGAGTAGATTAGATTCTTATAAGGGATTGTTTGCACTGCGGCCTGGTAGATCTATTGTGTTCCTCGGAGTCTACTCAGTGCACTGCCGGCCTCAGTGTAGTGTTCCTAGCTAAAGACAACGCTGCCCATCTCCGGACCTAGCGCGCTACCACTAGCTATATCTTCCTTCTCCCTTGGCTTAAGTCTGTTAGCTAGAGACGGAAGCCCTAGTTCGTCTACCTGTGTGTTCGTATAACTATGTTTATCCTTGTCTGTAAAGTGTAGAGTTATGTGGTTTAATTGTATTGCCTACTTTTCTGACGTAGTGCATGGAATACTGAGCTGTGGTAATACGTGAGTTGCTACTCCCCCAAGTAAGTGCATGTAACAGACACCACTTGAGGGCGCATTTCCGAGTAGATGATTTTCTTCAAATTTGGAATTCTAACAATAAATAAGCTAAATTCTAGCTTTTAAATGTATAATAATATTATGTCGTCTGTAAAACCATACATTGTTTTGAAATGGTTCTTTAGAGATGTAAGGTTACTCCATTGACGAAAATAAATTTACTTACTCAGGAGATCTGAAAACAATATATCCGGTGAAAACTCAATTTCGAAAATTTGACATGATTGCCATACTTCCTCCTACAGGAAGGAGTACTCTACGAATAATTCTATATTAGCAATTCAAACATCCTGGACTGTAATACTTGCAATGACTGCAAGAGGCCAGAAAAGACAAAATTAAAATGTACAGAGTTGCAAATGTTCGCTAAGTTTTTCATTTTTATTTTCCTTCCAGAAACCAATAAAGGGTCTCCAAGGAAAATCTATGAAACCAATGTGATCGGTCCGGTAACACTGACACAACTTACAGTGGAAATCATGAAGAAACACAATATAACTGATGGACATATCATCAATATTAACAGCTATCATCAATATTTCACTAGCTGGCATTATCATCAATATTTCACTAGCTATTTAAGGTAGGTAGACTACTATTTCTTTGTTTTTATGTACGGCCTTTTTTCTAACATATTTTTACATTTTGAATAATTCTACAGTATTATAGGACACTGTGTGTTTCCGATAAGTGGTACTGCAAACTACTGTGCTTCCAAACATGCTGTAAGAGTTCTTACTGAATCTTTGAAAAATGAAGTAGCTGCTATGAAATTCAAATCTAGAGTGACGGTAAGGTTATTTTATTTATGTTGCCTAACTTTTGTTGGGGTCAAACCATTGACGAATCCTTCTTTTATGTCTAAATAGTATGATCAATGCCCTAAATAGTATGAATAGGAATTCCTTTCAAGCACTTTCACGGAAAATAAAATAATACTTGGTGAAAAAGGCTTCAAGTATGGTCAGAGCGACTAAGTCCTAGTTAAACTGTTATGTAGCCATGTTTTCATAGTCTTCCTAATGTAATAGAAGCAATAGCCAGAGAAAATTCACTACAGAAAAAGCTGACACATTAATCCTCTTAGCAACCGTATCAAGAATCCTGTAACGTGCTCAAGCGCACACCAACTATTCCCCACTGTCACGCTCCCAATAGTATATTTGGCGACTTCAACCACAACAGCCAATATCTCCCTAGAAGCTGTCTCTAGTGTCTTACCGTCGTTTTAAGAATCTGAGAAGTCACCATATCAATTCTTGAGATCACCAACTTTACCTCGAAGTGGATGATTCACTACATCAACTCCCACCTTGAAAAGTTCACTAAGGTAGCCACACTAGCTCTCCACTCCTAGAATAGGCAAATGTTCTAACTAGCCGCATTCTATATTCATCACGGTATCAACATTCACCAACATCATTCCCTCCTCGATCGGCCACTTCTCTCCAGAACTCTTTCCTCTGTTAATATCTTCAAATATAAATAGTGAGGTTAGTGCTAGTTCGTCTGTTCACCAATTGCCAATTTCACCAACTTCAATCACTATTAACTCCTGCTCTCTTTGTATTAAAAAGGAATTTTTAATCAAAGTATCACAGACAAAGTGGAAAATCAATAGCAAAGTTCATAATAGAAGCCACTGCTTGTATAATAGATAATGTGATATATGTAATGTTATTGGTGTGTTGAGTTGTAGTGTAGTGGTAGCTTGTAGTGGCATGAGCGGTTTTGTAAAGGGCTTGTGAGTATATATGTTTAAGAGAGAGAACTATCAGTAATAAGAAAGTAGTGAGAAATAAGAAAGAGAGAGAACTATAAGAAATAAGAAGAATGTGAAAGTGTAAGTATTGACAGTAGGACGGGCGTAACTTCATTAACCTAAGCGGACCACTTGGTTATGTTCTCCAATGGTATAGTCGACGCTCAATGAAAGCTGCATGCTTTATCATTATATTGCAAAGAAAATTTATTAGAGGTGAATGTCTCAAAAACTAAGATTCTCATCTGCTCAAAAAGTCCAAATAAAAAACTTATGTAAACTTATACTATAATAATAACAAAGTTGAAATAGTTAAAAAATTCTATATAGTGCCAAATCATCTTCATGGAATTAAAAGTCACTTTGTTTAACAGTTTGGTACGATCTGTTTTATTATATGCCTCTGAAATATGGGCAACCAGGTATTTATACACATTAGAAATTGTACAAACGAAATATTTCAAATCACTGTATTTTTGGCCAATACAAACTCCGCGGTACATTATAAGAGCTGAGCACGGTTTTCAAACACCGGTTCCGAGCTAAACTCAAACACCAAGTTGTCAAACTAGTTATTAATTGGTGGCTTAAGGTATTGTTAATGCGTGAAAACACTGCCTAAACTATGTTATCTTAAATTAAAAAATATGGATGATAATAGTAGCAATAAATTAAGCAAATACAATTGGGTAACACAATTAAAACAAATATTAATTGAAACAGATTTTGAATGGCTTTGTATGAAAAAGATCCAATTTTAATAATAAAAAATAAGAATAATTTATTATAACGAAATAAAATGTCATTAAATAAATCAGATACAAATCGTATCGATAATTCCTTATACAATGAAATTTATAAAAATATCTATAATAAAAATAGAGCACATCAACAACAATGTCTTGGATTCAATGTGCCTGCCCAAAGTTTATGTCTCTTAGGTCAAGTTAGAGTCTCTCCAACGAAACAAATAACTTTGTATGTAAATAAAACATGTTATAAAACCAAAAAAGAAGAGCTATGCCCGTTATGTAATTCTAATAAATTAGAAACCATTACACATGTATTTCTTGAATGTCCATTTTACACGGCTTATAGAAAGAAAAAAGTTTTTAACAAATTATAATAAAGAATTTCAGATTTGTTAAATCCCCCCTCAGCCGAACATGTAAATACATTTATTATTATTTAAAAAAGGTACTTAAGCTAAGATTTCATTTATACACATAATCTAGCAATTTTTTTAGTCAGTTATCATATTTTCTAGTAGTTCTAGTAGTTGCTAATTACTAATCATACTTTGGTTTGTTCATTATAGGTTTTCTGTTTACATTAAATCTTTGTTCACTTCCAATTGTTTGTTTGCTTTAAGTTTTCTGTTTATTGATATGTTGCACAATCTGTTTATTTTGCAATTCAATCCAAACTCTTCTGTAATTATTATTATCAAATAAAGCAGAATTAAAAAAAAAATAAGAAAGTAGTCACCACTGCTAACAATAAATATATTCTATTAAAATAATAACAGCAAGTTATTTGCAAAGAATGTATAAACTTATTAATATATTGTGGAACAGGCACTGATGCTAAGAGAGCGACAAACAAGTGTTCTGCATGAATGTCTACAACAGACTGTCCTGAAAGAATGCCTTCTAATTGTTCGTCCAAATCTTCCCCTGTGAGAAGGGGTAGACAATGCTAACCAAGTTCATGAACTCTAAAAGACAAAGCCAACCAGGTCCTTCGAACTCTTTCTGTAATTGTAGTCTTCACCAGGTTGTACCCTTTTTTTGCCAGCTAATGTTAGAATATTCTTGAAATAATATTTTACAAATAATATACCACATTTTAGGTTTATTTAATTCAATTTTCTTAAAGAAATATGATCTTGGATAAGATAAGTAGTTAATGAAAGCTATGTGAAAAGCTGCCCATAGAAGGAAGTGAACTAGCTTCTTCTTCATGGATCCTGGCGTCCGGAGGGAGATACGAGTGTATCACAGCCTAACAATAATTCCACTGACATCCCTATTCATACAACACACACTGAGCAGGATAGTTCAAATATGGAGTTATTGGGCAACTCTATTTTGGTTTAGCGAACTTACAGTTCAATTCTGACTCACTAATACACACACCCCCATGTACACACAAACATACGTCCACTGGGAATTCTACACATCATTGTACACATTGCAAACAACAATATTCTGTGTACCAACACTAATTATAATAACTAGAATACTATAATTGTTCTTTCATATCGCATTGTATTTGACGTTATAGCCTCTCCTTTCTACATCATCCAGTATGTGAAACATGGTTATTCCTTTCTGGTTGGACACACTTAATATTGGTGTGTTAATCGTTTATAAGAAGTAGAATGCAAGCTGAAGTTCGGCCTATTCAAGCGTAACTCAAAAATTTACATTCAGTCAAAAATGGTTATGTAACGTTTAAGCGATCCTTTGGAATGATATGTTAAAATATTACTTTGCTAGCTTACATTTATCAAAAAAAAAAAAAAGAAAACTAATTCATTCAAAATTGTTAGTATCTATTACATGTATCTATTAGTATCTATTAGTACATGTATTGTACAGTATCTATTAGTATTATTTTTTTTTTTTTAGAGTATTAGCCCAGGACTCGTTAAAACTGAAATGTCTACCAGATTTCTTGACGAAAAACAAAAGTCAGGAAAAGTAGACGAGGAAAAGTCAATGAAAGAGCCGATACCCACACTATCAACAAGTGATATTGTAGAATGTATTATATTTGTATTGGGACTGAATCCAAATATAAACGTAAGTATTCAATCGTAGATTTACGTTTTAAAGTATGCAAGAATTAAAGTTGTGACTATAATCTTTTATCTGTTTGTGTGATTTGCAGATTTCCGAGTTGATTGTCCAACCAACTGGGGAGAGTCTAATGCAACTTGCAAGCGATTAGTTGTTAATGAATTAACTATGTAATAAATAAATGAATAAATAAATTTATTATAAATCTATATATTAAAAATAATAATGGGGAAAAGAAATGTTTATTAAAATGAATTCAACCTTTTTATCTTTATTAAACCTTGTTTTACTTTCTCTTACTGGTATCAGAGGATGTATTGCGATCATGACAAATATTCGACGCTGAGTATTCACCGGAAATAAATGTTTTTAGATCCGCCGATTACAAAAAGTGTTTTATTTTATTTTAGTGTTGTATGTGTGTTTGTGGTCAGCAAACTCAAAAATACAAAATCGCCGAACACTTAAACTTGGTTTATCGTTTTTATATGCTACCAGGTGACATAACAATAATATTTTTATAAGAATCCATATAAACCGGAAGCATCACTTTACTGAATTAGTTTTTCAGTTTGTGATGGGGGGAGGGATTTCTAGGAACATGGCTCCAACGATTTTCTTTGAACATGCTATTTTAGTTAATCATAAAAAAAAAAAGCTTTAACTTTTTTTTTTGTAACATGTTTCCAGGAAAATTTATTAAAGTTGTTTCTGAGGGAGGGTTGAAACATAAGCTTGCCATGAAAGTGTCATTTCAATATAATATTGTAACCCTACAGGTTGGCAGAGCTAATATATATTATAGCTACTAGCGCTCATAGCTTAACCTACTGAGAACCCTTATTACCTATATCTAAATCTACCTTATATCTAATATCTTAATGATAATGGTCTAATATTTATTGAAAATTTATTTAACAAGATCTTAAATGTTGAAAAAGTTCCGTCAGCGTGGGGGAAGTCTGATATGGTTCTTTTATATAAAAAGGGCAACCCCAAACTGCCAGGAAATTATCGGGGCATTTCATTGTTAAATTCAATTACCAAAATATTTACCCAGATTCTTAGTAATCGTCTTTCTAACTGGATCGAGTATGCCAACCCATTAGCAGATGGCTTCCGGAAAAATAGAGGCTGTACAGACAGTCTGTTATACTCTTTCATCGATTGTCGGTGTACAGTTAATGAAGCCAAAGAGGAAAGTATATGCCACGTTTGTAGACTTCAAAAAAGCATTTGACACTATAAACCATAAATTACTATGGAGTAAACTTATGCAAATAAGTTTACTATGTATAGTTTGGAATAAGTCGCAAATGGATTGTAATTCTGTCAAGTCTCTACAACCATGCCATCTTCCGTGTTAAATTTTCAAATAACTATTCTGATACACGTTCCCAGTTTCCCGTGGAGTCTTGCAAGAAGATACTATTTCCAATCTTCATAGATGATTTTGAGGACTATCTGTTGGAAAACAAGTGTGATACTGTTAGTATAGATCACAATATTGGTGTTTCAGCACTAATGTATGCTGACGATCTCGTGATGTGGTCTAATACCCGAGTTGATGCTCAAAGAAAATTGAACACCCTGGAATTATACTGTAAACATAATTCTCTGGAGGTAAATTCTTCAAAAACAAAAACAATCATTTTTAATAAAAGTCCTGGAAGAACAAAATATGAATGCCTGTATTACAAAAAAAATAAAATAGAAATAGTCAGCTCCATTCGATATTTAGGAATTATTATATCAAATTCAAGAGTATATCACTTGGCATGTCAAGATATGATCTCGAAGTCGGTTCTGGCTATGAATTCTGTTAGAAAAATAATATATAATTCAAAATCCCCATCTTGTAATTTCAGAATGACATTATTTAATAGCTTAATCACATCAGTTCTGTTGTATGGCAGCGAGATGTGGGCACTTAGATATTTGGTAAACTTGGAAATTATCCAGATGAAGTATTTTAAATCGTTGTTTTTTTGGCCGAAACAGACCCCAGGGTAAACTTTTATATTATTAACTTTATAAGATTAAGATTTACACTGTTCAATTAAATACTACATTATACCGTGTATTCAAAGTTTATATTTAATTTTTTTTACATTACGTCATTCAGTTCTTTCTGTTTATTTATATTTTGTAGATTTGAGAGTTTTGTTATCTCGCTGGTAGTTATGTAATATCTAAGAACTTTAATTTGGCTTTTTCAAACTTAACTCCACTGTAATTATTTTTTTCTTAAATAAAGCAGTATATTTAAAAAAAAAAACAAAAAAAAAAAAAACTCTTATTACCTTCTCTCCATACCTAGAGCCATGTGCATGAATTTTATCTGTCATTATGTTTCTTTTAATTTAGTTACTTGCAAGCTTTATTTTCATTCCCCTGTAGATAGTATTTGATTCTAATTAGTATCTTATTCATAATTTTCTTGTGCACGTATTTTAAGTTTATATTTTCCCTTTTCTTCTTTTGCTTCGTCTTATTTTATTGCTTATATTATATTGTATGTAGTTCAGTTTTGCATTGTTATTTATAGAATTGTGCATGAATTTGGCTGCTCAATAATTGCTACAATCTGCCCCTACCCGTGTTTAATAAATCAGCTTGATGCAAGATTTATGCTGCAGGCATTGTAGGGCATGTAATTTGAATTTATTTACTTATTTGTACTAGTATTCCCCGATTGGCTAGATTAAAAATTGCAATACCTCAAGACCTTAGGGACCATTGCCATCGATGTGAATAAAGTCGTTATAATACATGATTGTATCATTCTATATACCTACCTAATATTTCAGAAGAAATTTGTGTAACCAATTTCTGTGTACAGGATCTTGCGGACAGCAGTTATGTACCCACCGCCATCAGGATTCCATAGCAATTGCAATTTTCCCGTTTTACTTTGCCTACCCAATAAAGCAGCTTTTAATAAAAGGTCCACCTTCTTGTGGCAAAACTTACTTTTCAGTATGTTTATCTAAGTTAATGTTGAATTATAGCGAAAACCCCCAACCTGGAAGACTAGGGGCTTTTCTGTCAGTGTGCCCTCCCTTAGAGAAGCCCGTCTCACGGCTCACGAACCCCCTCAATCCAGAAAAATAGGGATGGAAGGATAAATAAAATTGGAGAAAGGGATAAGGAAAGACCGGGACAAGGATTCTGCTTGGTTGGGAATGTCCAAGTAGGTCTTTTAGTCGCCTCCTACGACACGCTGACATACAGTTGGCCACTCACAAGGAGCTATTATTCTTGCCCGGACCAACACAGGCTATATATAGTCTTTGAGCTATGTATAGGTAATATATAAGCTATATATAGGTTATATATAGGCTATATGTAGGTTACATACACCAACACAGGCTATATATAGCCTACCATATATAATACCTTTAAAAAAACCCTACTACCTCTAGGTCTGTAGCTTCCCACTTTTTATCGATGCTGAGTCAACACCGACTTTAGCCTCTCGGGAATCGAACCCTGAATTTTCGCACGAAAGGCGAGTGCGCTAGCCACTAGACCAACGCGTGAGGACTATAATACCTTTAAGGGAAAAAAAAACTAATAATGTTTATTCAAATTAACGTTATTATTTCTTTTAAGAGTTTCAGCCCGTCATGTTAAAACTGGCATGTCTGGAAGAATATTTGATGCGAAAATACAGAAAAAGTCAAAAATGGAATCCCGGAGTATCAACAAGTGATATTGTAGTTGTATTATATTTGTATTGGGATTGAATCCAAATATAAACGTACGTAGACATTTCTCTTAGAGTTTGGATTCTATATATTGAAGAATTGAAGATTGCAATAATAATATTGAAGTTTGTTTATCTGCTTAATAGATTTCAGAATTCACCGTTCAATCGATTTGGGAGATTATGATGTACTATTGAAGCATTTAATATTGTTAATACGTGACATTGGGGCTTGATTATGTGTATAATCAAAATATGTAGGATTTGTAGGCCTTTAAAAAAAAATATAATAATAATAATAAAGATTTATATAAATGTAAGCATTGCAACAGTTAAGAAACCCTTTAATCTCAAGAATAAATGAAGAATCGCGTAAACTAAATCACTCACTGTTCAGTATAGAATATTTGGACTTTTGGATTTTAAGTTTACCAAGTTTATAGCCATAAATTTTTTTACCAATCATCAAGAAGTGTGATATTACAAAAAAAGTAAAGGCTAATTGACATGAATTTTTTTTTGTAGATATCGTTACCCCCTCCCACCAATAATCAATTTTCCAGGAAAATATTTCAAATAAAAGTTATAGGTATTTATGCATGTAGATAATATATGAAATTTAAAGAAAACTCATTGGAGCTGTTTTTGAAAATATTGCGACAAAATAATAATAAAAAAAAAAAAAAATTCATAAAAGAAAATGAAATGATTAACATAATAAATCAAAAATATAACACCGTTGATAAAAATAACTAGAGATATGTTTTATGACTGATTGTTGGAAATTAGGCAATACTGTGAAAATAAATAACTGCATATTTGTTGGTCATTAACATCATATCATTTTTTTTTTTTTTTTTGGCGAAGGAGGCCGTTGCACTGTGACCTACACGGTCCATTGCGCTATGCTCCTCGGTGCCACAGGCTAGCCAACAGCACACTATAGGTACCATGGGCGAGCCTCTCGCCTTCAACACTCCCACCAGGTAACGTCATTACTCACTTAGTTAGTCATTCAGTCAGTAGACTTCATCGCAAACAGTACTCACAATGGGAACGTTGGGCAGGTCGAGTGGCTATGGTTACTGGAGCCAGTTCTGGAATTGGAGAAGGTCTGGCTAAAGAACTTACATGTCAGCGTATGAAAGTGGCTGCTTTGGCTAGACGATATGATAGATTACAGGTTTCTATTTGATTATATTTATTTTGTATCCAAAAATAATTATATTCTAATATTTTGTTTTAATAATAAGGTTGATTATTCTTCTATAATACATATTGAGAGATAACCAAAACTCTAACCTTCAATTTAATTTTGTTATAAAATTGACGTTGCGCCAGTATTATTTGACGTATATATAAAGAAAAAGCTAACGTTGCTGCTCTATAGAAGCCGAGAAATAAATTTTCCTTAGAAAATATTTTAGGCATTCATATATGCAGATCGTAATACAAACATAAAAGAATTTGTAGACCGTTGATGAATTAAGTTATGAAGAAATTTGATGAGGATCGGTCAAGAAAAAACATTCAATTATGCCAACGTTTCGACAGAGTTTCCTATCTTTATCAAGGCTTTAATCTAAAAAACAGTACAATGAGGAACCACAATGCATTAATAATACTATAAAATACAGAATAAAAAAAAAAAAATAATAATAATAATTTAAAAAATAATATTAAACTTACATATAAACACTCGTGAAGATGGGGAACAAGAATTTTGAACATACACATTTGTCGCAGAAACATAAAAAGTAAAAATAAAAATGTATTAGTTACTTCACTCACATAATCTACAGAAATGAAAGTGGGTTGAATAGGCAAGTGAAAGGGATTTTTTGGGGTGATTTTGAGGAAATTTTTAGGGGTGGGGTAGGTGAAAGGGAATTCTAGAAGATCACGATTTTGAAAGCACCTAGAAGAATTTATTTTGACACAAATTATTAGTGTCAATACGAAAATTAACAGAAAATTTATTTCTTTTCATATAAATCTTTCTAATATATTTCTTTTTTTCCTGTTACTTTGATATAATGTTACTTCCTCTATGTTTCTGCCATGTAACAAATGCATGTTCTGGCATGTTTAAAAATTCTTTCCCCACATCTTCACGATTTTCTATATGTAAGTTTAATATTATTTTTTTTGGCTGTTTGCTAGTTTTTGTTTTTGTTATTATTATTCTGCATTTTATAGTATTGTAAAGTTTTTCCCTCTAAATTAGCTACTGCAACTAGTTTTAAGTGGGTTCGTATAGATAAAATACTCTAAGGTTCAATAAGACAAACACCAATTTATTGTTTTGCACAATAAATTATAAATACAACACTTAATAATAAGTAATTCACAATTTAAACCCAAAAGTTCACTTTGTTCACTTTTTATACACTTTCCACAAACGTACACTTCGTTTGTAAGTAGAAAAACTCTGCCAACTAAGAGAACTTGAGGTACATGCTATCTCTCCTAGATGGCACCACTGGCTGCGTTACAGTATTATTAATGCATTGTTGTTCCTTATTTATTGTTTTTTAAATTAAAGCCTTGATAAAGACAGGTAACTCTGTCGAAACGTTGGCATAATTGAATGTTTTTTTCTCGATCGATCCTTATCAAATTTCTTCACAACATAGTATACAAAGTTTAACGAAAGTTAAGCTCAGTTCCATTACAACTACAACATGATATTAATGGAAGTATTTTTACTTCATTATAGAACTGCTGCAGAAAAACAAAACCAAAATCTAGTAGTTTGTTTATTTGTACAGAAATTAGCAGCAGATTGTCGCAGCTATAAAGGGCTGATCAATGTATACAAATGCGATATAACCGATGAAAATGCTATAGTTAGTACAGTGAAAACAATCTGCGAAGATCTTGGACCAATTAGCGTACTAATAAATAACGCTGCCTGTATGACGCCTATATATCTAACAGGTAATATAAAACTGATACGTCTGAATTTTTTTATATCAAATTTAATGATTTTTAGCACGGTACTCTTCTTCGTCATAAAAAAAATCATATTATCCACAATAATTACGAAACACATACATAAATAGGCCTAAAAATGGAATTTATATCTCTGAATAAAAGTTCATACTCCTATACCCGCCTAGATCTGATAATTTTTTACTGTGCTTGTGCCAAACTCACTAAAGTTGTCAGTGAATTTTAGGCAAGATAGAGGGGGCTTCCTAATCATTTAGATAAGGACTGTGATAAGGGGTTAGATAACCTCTTACTCTGACTTCTCTTTTATTTAGTAACTCCACACCTGTATTTATTTCATTGTATGTAATGTAACATTCACACGATATTCTCTTGTTACAATAATCAATTTAATAGAAACATTTTTTTTTTTTATATAAAATATTTATATGTAAATGGGATTAAGAAAGATAGTAGGAGTTAGATACCTGAATGTTACTAAAATGAGAGCGTCCACTTGTCCCAACTAAAGCTTGTAGAAGCTTTCTCAATTTTAACTAAAACAACAGGTTCCCAGATCTCCGTAAATTAGTATTTCAGGAAAAACTTACAAAAAAAAAAAAAAGTTATAGAATTGTATCTCTGCAGTTAGCAAACCAAGAGCCGTTTTCCAAAAAATTCCAAAAAGCTCAAAATCTTGTTCAATAAAGTCGCATTGCCAAGCAAGCAAGTTTCATCAAATTTGGAATTCTAACACTAGCAATAACAGTAAAGAAAAGAAAAGAAAAAAAAAGAAAAGAATTTTACTTACTCAGGGGATCTGAAAACATTATATCTCAATTTCGAAAATTTGAAATTATCTTCATACTTTCTCCTACCAGGATGGGGTACTCAATGAATAATTCTATATTAGCAATTCAAATATCCTGGATTTTTTATGTTCACAATGACTGCAAGTGGATGGAGAAGGAAAAAATGAAACGTCAAAGTTGCAAATGTTCGCTAAATTTTTCATTTTTAATTTCCTTCTAGAATCCAATAAACGGTCTCTAAGGGAAATCTATGAAACCAATGTGATCGATCCGGTAACACTGACACAGCATACAGTGGAAATCATGAAGAAACACAATATAACTGATGGACATATCATCAATATTAACGGGTATTAATAGATTACTAATTTTGTTGTTGTTTTTATACGGCTTTTTTATAAAAAATATTTTTACATTTTGAATAATTGTCCAGTATTATAGGACACTGTGTATTTCCAGTGCGTGGTTTTGCAAACATTTGTGCCATCAAACATGCTATCACAGTACTTATTGAAACTTTAAAAAATAAACTGGCTGAAATTTAAAACTAGAGTGACCGTAAGGTTTTTTTTATTTTTAATTTTATTTTATGTTATCTAACTTATTTTTTTATGCAAATCGCTGACAAATCTTTCTTTCACATATCAATAGTTTGATTAATGCAAACTATTTCAACATAGAGAATAAGATGAATATATGTACATTTGTTGTTGGAGGTTTATGTACTGCGACCATCAAGTGATATCTATTGTGTCGCCTCTTGTACGGTAGTGAGCTTGCTCATTTGCAGCAAACACTACCAGTTAAGCTCCCTCAGAAATCCCAGAATCTTGGAGGGTTCTAGGATGGGTATTTCTCCCTCCCCCACCTGGTAACATCGAGGCTGTTAAATCTTCTTCGGATGATGGGGTCGCAGTCGGTGAGGAGGAGTATTGGACTTTCCTCCATTTACCCATAGAATCTGCGTGTGCCATCATCTTCTAGGTCCCTTCTAGGTCCCCTGAGTCTTCAGTGCCCCGAGAGGAATCTCGTAATAATACAGATCTTGCCTTTTCTCACACTGATGCAGGAAGCCTTCAACTTTACCTAGTTGCTACCTCCCATACAGACCTTGGCCTGCCTTATTCTCGGGTGAGTGTTCCAGAGACGTGCTCTTTTCGCCACCTCCTCTTTTTTTTTTTCCCAAGAGTAACTGGTTGCTGACTATGCAAAAGGGCTTAGGCCCTAAGAGAGGAGATGCAGCGCCTTCTTTTACCACGGTTTCAGTCATTTCGCATGTTAGAACTGATAACACAAGAAGTCAGTGCTTTAATGGCAGCCTGACTGTCGGATAGCATAACTACCTTTTGATTCGATACACCCAATCGGGGTTAAACTAAACATAATAGCGTGAATTTTCGCCTGGAAGGTGCTGGAAAACATACCCATGGGTTTTGAGTATTTGGTTCTAGTCCTAAACACCCTGCTCCAGTACCCTCAAGGTTCTTGGACCTGTCTGTATACCACTTTGTGGCATGCTTGTTAATACTAGACATGGCGGATCATTTGCTCCTCTCTCTTTTCGTACTTAGCTTCGATGAGAAGTTTCTAAAGAAGCTATATTTCTTAATCGCACTGTTCTTAGGAAGGTTTCAAGGAGGAAGCCGGCAGAAGGGAATGTCCGCTCTCTAGTACCTAGCCCATATATAGAAATTCTATAAGCATTTCTCTTATAGAGATAATACCAGTATCTTTGCCTATTCTCTACAGACCAGAGATTATATGCTGGAAGCTAGAACTAACACTAAGTCAAGATAAATTGGAATTCCGTTGAAGCACGGAAACTAAAATAATACTTGGTGTAAAAGCTCCAAATATGGTCAGAGCGACTATGTCCAAGTTAAACTGCTATGTGGTCATGTTTTTATAGTCTTCCTAATGTGATGGAACCAATAGCCATCAAATTTACCACAGAATAAGCTGGACACAATAGTCCTATTAGCCACCCCATCATGGCGCACTAACGCACTCGATGCGCACGTAACTTGCATTAAGCCCAATGTCACGCTAGAAACAGAATATTTGGCGACTTCAACCACAACAAGACGATCTCTAACCGAGAAGCAGTCACTGGAAGATTACCATCTTTCTCAACTCTCACTTTGTAGGTTTTGCTAGCCGGCTAGACTACCTTCTCCCTTGTTATCGCCACTCTTCCCACTTCTCTTCTCTTCTCCCCGCTTCCCTCACTTCATCCAGTCCCTCCCCTATTATTCCATTCCCCTCTTCTTTATTCAGTTCTTCTTCTCTAATTTTCTTATTACCTAATGCTATAACATTATCACTAAATACAACTAAACATTAACTTAAACCATACCGAGACAAAGTAACCTACATATATACAGACACACTAATAAACTAATTACACTAACTTAATTTAAATTATATACTAACTAATCCTACTCCCAAACTTAAAAAAAATATAGGAGCCGAACAGTTCAAACAGTGTTACCCTGTAACATAATTTAGCCTGCCAAAGTGGATCTCAAAAATATACATTGTCAAACATTGTCGCATAAAGTTTAAGCTATCCTTTGGAATGATATGTTTAAATATTACTTTTCTACTTTATATTTATGGAAAGAAAAAGAAAACTAATATATTCCAATTAGCTCAGTTGCATGATTTATTTTTTTAGAGTATTAGCCCAGGACACGTCGAAACTGAAATGTCTAAGAGATTTTTCGACGAAAAACAAAAGATAGGTAAAGTGCAGGAAAAATCAATGAAAGAGTCGATACCCACGCTATCCACAAGTGATATTGTAGAATGTATTATATTTGTATTGGGACTGAATCAAAATATAAACGTAAGTATTCAATCGTAGATTTACGTTTCAGAGTAAGCAAGAATTAAAAGTAATAATCTGTTTGTGTGATTTGCAGATTTCCGAGTTGACTGTTCAACCGACTGGGGAGACTATAATGCAACTTGCAAGCGATTAGTTGATAAATAAATATATATAGTATCGTAAATAAATAATATTATTACAAATCTATATATTTAAAATAATAAGGAAAAAGAAAATTTAATAAAAAGAAATTTATGTATCCAAGATTTATTTAACATATTTTAATTTAAATTTAATAGGTTAAATTTATTTAACCTATTTTACTTTCTCTTATTGGTATAAGAGGGAATATTGCGATCATGCCAAATTATCGACGCCGAGTTTTCACCGGAAATAAATGATTTGGGGCACCTAGATTAAGAAATTATTTTTTTTTTGTAATATATGTGTGTTTGTGGTCAGCACAACTTAAAAAGTAGAAAACTCAGAAAACATAAACTTGGTTTTTCGTTTTCCGCTACCAGAAGACAATAAGATACGACCCGACAATAAGATTTTGATCAAAATCCATATAAACCGGAAGTAACACTTAAGGGAATGGATTTTTAGTTGCTTTGGGGGGGGGGGGATTTCTAGAAACACGGCTCTAGCGATTTTCTTAAATTTCTATATTAATTTATAATAAAAAAAAAGAAGATTGAACTTTTATTTGTAACATTTCTCCAGGAAAATTCATTTAAGGTATTTGTAGGGGGAGGGATAAAATTAAGCTTTCCATGAAAGTGTCATTTTAATTACAGTATATGGTTGTATCATGTTATATAATAATTCAGAAGAATTAAGTATATCCAAAATTCCGAGCTTGAAATCTAGGCTAACTAATTCCAGCTGAACATGCTGTTTTTATTTATAAAAAAACAAAAACAACACTCGAATTAAGGCCCGAAGGATCAAGGCTCTAATGTGTACAGAAACTTGCGGATAGCAGTTATGTTCCCACAGCGTCATATTTTAATAATTTGCCATTTGCTGCCAACCTTCTTACACATCAATAATTTATCTACACATTTTCTTGTATTAACCTTGCATTTTCTTATATTTATTTATTATTTTTACAAGCTTTTTAATATTCTTAAAGTTTGCATTGCCTTTCTTCAAACTTTATCTGTTCTTATTAGTATGATATACTCCTGAAATATCTTATCGCCTCCCCTAATAAAAATGACTTGATAAAACACTTAGTTATACTTAACATCACTATTAAAATTTAGTTACAAAGCATCCTTCAAAACATGCTATTTATTATACACTATTTTCTAATGTCTAATCATAATTTATAATAATCCTATTTTAACATTAAACAACACACTAGTAACATAACCTTATAACCTCCCACAAATATATATATACCAACAAACCAACCAGTGTGGGTGTAACAGAAACATTGCGCTCTCTATACACGAAATTGGTGAACTTGTTCTGAAGATGGATGAAAATCTGAAACAGGTCAGGAATAGAAGGAATAATGTAGGCTACGACGAATAAAATAGCAGATGATATCCAGCATTGCAGACCCATCCACATATTAAACAGCAAGCTAAGTTTATTTAATTTAATTAAACTGTGTAGAAGCTAAATAATTAATTTTCATGGGTTCCGTTTAAAGAAAGCAAACATAAATTAGCATAAGCCAAATAACCCATTGAAATACCCTTCTAAATGTACTTAAAAGAAGAATGAATATTATAAATCTTTTTTTGGCTATTAATAGTATAAAATGGAATTTTTGTGTTATCTATTAAAAGACAAACATGATTATAAGTTGTCTACATATAGAAGAAAACCATATAAAAAAATGTTGCTAACAGCTCCGAGATGAGACTGCAGAACAAGAAGGTAACCCTTTTCCAGCTCACAAATAGTTTCACACGAACAATAGCTTGATTTCTGTTTCTCTCTCTACATCATTTTAATAAAATATTATTTCCACAATATTACGGTGTAGTCATTTAGATTTAGCTCCAGATTTATTCAATATTATTATTTTTACTGTTATTTATAATTATTTATTGAAACGGTTCTAACATTATGACCTGCCTTTTTGACATCAAGGTAATTGAATTACTTAACATTCCAGAAATTCTAGACTCTAGTTTGAGATCAAGTAGGAAATAAATGTATATAAATAATAGCTTTAAGGAAAAAACAAATTATTTAAATTAACATTCATATTTATTTGAAGAGTTCTAGCCCACGACATGTCTGTAAGATTTTTCGAGGGGAATATATAGGAAAAGTCAAATAAGGAACCAGAACCCCTCGGGCTATCAACAAGTGATATTTTAGAATGTATTATATTTATATTGGATCTGAATCCAAATATAAAAGCATGCACACTAAATACAATTTTATTTGTAATCAGAATGCCTCAAAACACGTATTTACGGAGAAAATACAAGTCGAAATAAAAAATTTCACATGATCACATTTACTAAAAGCAATAGAAAATGAAAATTAAATAAAAAAGAAATACAATAATTTAGGACGGTGATAAAAATAATTCGAGATAAGTTTTATAGCTAATTGTTGAAAATTATGTAACACTGTTATAAAGTAAATATTTGTATAAATGTCAGCAATTAACATAATATTATTACAGGACATTAATTTCATTCAGTTTGTCAGTCAGTCACTAGACTTGATCGCCAACGATTCTCACAATGGAACGTTGGGCAGGAAGAGTGGCTGTGGTTACTGGAGCCAGTTCTGGACTTGGAGAAGCTATGGCTAAAGAACTTACACGTCAGGGTATGAAAGTGGCTGCTTTGGCTAGACGATTTGATAGATTACAGGTTTCTATTTGATTATGCTTATTTTGTATCCAAAAATAATAATATTAAATATTTTGTTTTAATTATAAGGCTGATTATTCTTCTCTCATACATATTCAGAGATATCAGAGACATTTTCCGTGGTAGCCTGCTTCATTTTGTTCACGACCGGTTCGGGCGTTCGCCCATCTTCAGGATGCGTTTTTCGACAGTGTGACAACACAGACTTGCACAGGCAGCTTTGTTTACACACTGACTGTTTTTACCTGTATTTTAAACTAAACTCTTAAACTAGGTCAAGGGGTTGGTCAGCTGGGTGGGAAACACGTGTTTGGGATGTTAAAGGGCAATTTTTCCATTTCAATGGACACAAACGTGGGGGTCTAATTTTTATAAACTCTGGTTGTTGGAGGGAGATTTACTTTACAATTAATAACCAAAATAAATATACCTTTAAAAAATTTAATTAAATATTACATAAATATAATTAAATAGTTATAAAGTAAAGTATTTTGTATAAATGTCAGCAATTAACATATATTTATTACAGGACATTAATTCTTCATTCAGTTTGTCAGTCCAGTCACTAGACTTGATCGCGAACGATTCTCACAATGGAACGTTCGCACATAAATGAAATTTTTTTATATATGTATATTTTATTTTGATTACTTAATTGTAAAGTAAATCTCCCTCTAACAACAGAGTTTAAAAATTAGACCCCCATGTGTTGTGTCCATTGTAAGGAAAATTTGCCCTTTAACAAACCAAACACGTGTTTCCCACCCAGCTGACCATACCCCTTGACCTAGTTTAAGAGTTTAGTTTTAAATACAGTTAAAAAACAGTCAGTGTGTAAACTAAGTTTGTCCTGTGCAAGTCTGTGTTTTCACACTGTCTGAAAAACGCATCCTGAAGATGGTCGAACAATCCGGTCGATGACCACAAAATGAAGCAGGCTACCACGGAAAATGTCTCTGATGTGCTTTCCAGCTCTGCGGAACCAACCACCCCAACATATTCAGAGATAACCATAATTTAGCCTTCAATTTATTTTAATTTTTCTTTTTTTTGTAATTCAAGGCGTCTCAACATCTGTAGTCCGGCCTCCGGGCAGTGTTCTCCCGTTACAGACAACACTGTCCATCACCGGACAGTGAGCTGTAGGGGCTCCTAGAAAGAGAAAAAAATCTAAGGGTAGCACGTCTGGATTCGAACCCGTGATCTCCGCGTTGCTAGTCTAGCGCGCTAGCACTGAGTTAATCCCTTCCATATATTTTAAAATTGATGTTTTCCCAATAGTATTTGGCTAAATAATACAAAATAACTTTATTTTATTTACCGTAGTAATAATATTACATATTACTAGTATAATTTAAATAGAAATAGTATAGACAAAACATAAATTTTAAATATCCGTTGTGAAATTCACACACTTTCTCTTACTGCAATTAACATAGATATAATTAACTAATTCTCTGAAAACATATAATTCGTACTGAATGTTTAGTTTTCTTTCATTTATGTGAATCGAAGAATATACTTAAATCAAAAATATAAACCTACTTTTTTGGAGGAAAGTATAACCTCCACTCTTTCGAAACACCACTCAAAGGAATTTTCAAAAGAAAAAGTTGCACACACAAGTGTTTAAACGTTAGTTTAATGTAGATAACGTGTTGAACAGTTATCTCTATAAATCTTCAATTTATTGTATATTCATTTTAAAAAAATTAAATGCTATAAAATTAATTGTATTAAACAATGTTAAAAAAAGATTAAATCATATATTTTCTTTTCATTATTATTAATAATATACAGGGTGTCACATTTAAACGGGTCAATTTTGAAATAACTCTTAAACGAAGAAAGATATAAAAAAAAGTGAACATAACGTTTGTTGAAGTATTAGGGCTCTAGTTTATGATGGTGTTTTAATGTTATTTGATTTTATTGCCGCCTTACACCTCAAATCGGTAATTGAAAGGTGCGATTTTTTTATGACCCTCACTTTTTATTACTGTATTGAAAATGAAGAAAAATGCCGTTAATTTCACTTCAATATTCAAAACGTTGCCGATATATTCAACCATAAAGATTCATGTTTCGTCCGGTTTTTTCCTATTTTTCTGTTTCGTAAACTAAAATTAAAAGGGGATTTTCTTATTAACTCAAATAAGTAAGAGAGTTCAAATGCTGATAAAACTTAAAATCTATTTTAAAAATATTATGGACTTAAAAATCAGGTAAAGCATCATTAAAACAAAACCATTTTCCAGTTTATTTACATAAATCGATAAAAAAATATTTCCTATTTTTTCAATATGACTTCCTGGGCTTAAGCGGCACAAGCGCAGCCGCTGCTCAACATATGAGGTTGCTAATCGTATCATGTTTGCCGGAATTGCTAAGAAGCTTTGGATTAAGTCTTCTCTAAGGGCTTCTGGAGTTGTTGGTCCCTTGGCATAAATTTTTACTTTGTAATATCCCTAAAGAAAGAAATCAAGAGGGGCTATCTAGCGATCTAGAAGGCCAGCTTAGCGGTCCCTATCTTCCGATCCAGTGGTTACTAAATATCTGTCTGTTAATGTTTGGTGAGGAATGGTTTGAGACAAAACTATTGGCCCATACTTTCCCCAGGTACCTCAAATGGACAAGAATACGCTAATTTTATTCGCCAAGAATAAACAGCAACAGTTGCTGGAGTATGCGCCACTGAATGTCAGAATAAGAATGTGGTTCCAACAAGATGGTTGTCCCGAGCATAATGGCGAAGAGAGAAGTGAATGAGATTTTCAGAAACCGCTGGATCGGGAGACTGGGACCGGCAAGCTGGCCTTCTAGATCGCCACATTTAGGACCAATTGATTTTTTCTTTGGGGATATCTCAAAGAAAAAATTTATGCCAAGGAACCAACAACTCCAGAAGCACATAGAGAAGACTTAATCCAAACCTGCTTAGCAATTCCGGCAGACATGATACGATTAGCAACTTCATATGTTGGGCAGCGACTGCCGAGTCAGTCATTTTGAATAAATAGGAAATATTTTTTTATCGATTTTTGTAAATAAACTGGAAAATTGTTTTGTTTTAATGATGTTTTACTTGGATTTCAAGTCTCTTTTGGTTTTAAAATAGCTTTTATGTTTTATTAGCATTTGAACTTTCTTATTTATTCGAAATCAATAAGAAAATCCGTTTTTAATTTTAGTTTATGAAATAGAGGAGTAGGGAAAAAACGACGAAAATTTAATCTTTATGATTGAATATCTCAGCAACGGGTTGAAATTGAAGTGAAATTAACGGCATTTTTCTTCATTTTTTTATAAAGTTTTCAATACAGTAGGAAAAAGTGGGGATCAAAGGGAAATTGCCACTTTCAACCACCGATTTAACGTGTAAGGCGGCAATAAAATAAAAAAACATTAACACCATCATAAACCAGAGTCAAAATACTTCAACAAACGTTATGTTCACTGTGTAGATATCTTGCTTCGTTTAAGAGTTATTTCAAAAGTGGCCCGTTTAAATGGGACACCCTATCAGGATTTTTTTTCTAATGAAAGGTTAAAATGAACATTACAAACACTATATTAAATTTAACGTTTAGTAACAAACAAAATCTGCTGTGAAATATTCACAGTACTTTCTCGTTCAATTATAAAACAGATAAATTTTATTTAAATTTGAAACGTTTTATTCAGTTGCCCTATCATGAATACAGACTTAGTAATGAAGTAAAATGTGTACCTGCAACGGGTAATAGTGCGGGTAGCCCGCGCAGGTGATCACAGTTCACTACACTATGCACCCTCACAAATATGTGATATTTCAGAGTCAACCGTGGAGAAAACCTAAAAAATCCAAGGTACTGAAAAGAGACGATTGTTTGACTGAGAGTTTACAACCATAAAATCCACAATGTTGCGAAGACCATAATGTCCCGAACCTTTTAGGATTGTACCGCCCCAAAGAAAGAGGAAGGAGGTATATATTGATTAACAATCCATGGATGATAACCCTTGAAGTGATTTCTCAGAGCCAATAAAATAAAAAAAATCAAATTTAAATTCCTGAATTTCAAAAATTCAGATTCCTCAGAAATCATCAGAATCAATTTCTTCAGGGAAAAAGTGTTTCAAATAAAAGTAATTTATTTATATATAATCTGCAGTTAGCATTCCAAGATTAAAGAAAAACGTTCTGAGAAAATGGTTTCTGTGAAAATTCGAAAAATTTTCAAAAAACAAAAATCCAGTAAATCTATTTCAGATTTTTATAGTGTTGTACATAGAAATGGGATGATAAAAGAACACTGAGTAATCACTGATAGATATATATTGAACTGACATAGAGAATATTGCCAGGACTTTACAGAACTGAAATGGTAAATTGGTAGCTTGAGTAGATATGACTGAGTTGGTTGAGATTTTTCTTGGTTACTGTTTACTGACTGTTGAAGACTCTCCATTTAGTCTTGCTAGCCCTAACTGCATACTTGTTCCAACTTCCCCTTACTTTTCCTTCTTGATTTCCTAGGGGTGATATAGGCAGTTATTGATCTCCCCTAGGTGATGAGCTTAAATATATGTGATGGGGAAACGTGTTACGTCTCATGTGACGTGTTGAATGACTTAGCAGTGTAATGAGTCCGCAGGGCCATACGCGGATACCATTGATTTTGCCAGCTGGCAATCCATTAAAAAATCACACTTTCGTAGAACGGATTTTCATAAAATTGGGGGAATTCCAGTTATGCTTTTAGCGTATATTAAAGGTCGTAGAACCATCAGTTATATTAAATTGGTAATTTAGAGGAAAAACTAACATTGCTGTTTCCCCAGAATCCAGTAAAGTCAAACTTTTTCCTGCATCGAAAAGATCCCAAACATGATATTCAAGTAAAAAATCAATTTTGACAATTCCACATCCTCCCAATACTTGCTTGTAGAAGTTGTAAGAGAAAGTAAAAATGTTTTGTTCAGTTCGAATACAATTACAACATGATATTAATGGAAGTATTTTTACTTCATTATTGAACTGTTCTAGAAAAACGAAAACAAAATCTCTAATAATTTGTTTATTTGTATAGAAATTAGCGGAAGATTGTCGCAGCTATAAAGGACTCATCAGTGTCTACAAATGTGATATAACCGATGAAAATGCTATAGCTAGCACAGTGAAGGCAATCTGCGAAGATCTTGGACCTATTAGCGTTCTAATAAATAACGCTGCTTATATGACACCTTCGAATCTAACAGGTAAATATAAAACTGATAAATCTGAATTTTCTTTTTTTTTATATTTTTGAATTTTATATTTTTTTTTTTATTTCTTCGAATTAATTTTGAAGTAAGGCAACATCAACTACAGTAACGTTAATAAACAATAAAACAGATAATCATATTATCCAAAATAATTACTAATCAAACACATAAATAGGCTTAAATCTGGAACCTATCTTTCTGAATAAAAGTCCATACACCTATATCCGCCAAAGACGTGATAATTTTTTATCGTACATCTGGCAAACTTCCTGAAGTTATAAATGAATTTTACTCAAGGCAGTGGGACGTCCTAATCATTTAGATAAAGATAGATAAAAAAATAAATCTGGTGTGAAACATTCACACAACATTCTCTTACCGCAGTTATTACAATTTAAGTGAAACGTTTTTTTTCTTTAAAATTGATTTATGTATAAACGTTGTGTAACCAACCATACCTGAATACAAACCTGAGTGTAATTGTAAAGGGAGCGCTAAATGTCCCAACTAAAGCTTATATCAGGATAATCAGTTTTAAATCCACTCCACAGATCTCCCTAAAATAAGTTTCCGGAAATAATCTTTTAATTAAACGTCATAAAATTATATCTGTGCAGTTCGCATTCCATGTTTAAAGAAAATCGTCCTAGGCGCTTTTTTAGAAAATTCCAACATCTCAAATTCCTATTTCGTAAAGTCACACTTCAGAGCAACCGAATTCTAACAATGTTTCTTATGAAGTTAAATATTACGTAGATGGTAAAAACATACATTTTTTTGAAGTGAAACTTTAAAAGAGCTCACAACCAGAATATCTATTCTCCGAAGAAAATTTTTCTATAAAAATTGATAGGAATCTATGTGTGCAAATAATATACTACAAAATAGTGTGGGCTAGATAGTACTTTTTATTTTTAATCTTTATTTATGCTACAATCAGCGCGATAGCGCTATCATACAAAGAACATAAATACAAAATGAGTGGAGAAGCTACCCAATGATAACACTCCAAAACTATACAAAATCACTATTGACTCTCTTCACTTGAAAGGAGATCACGAGGCCATTGTCTTTTAAGACCTCTCATACAAAGAACATAAATACAAAATGAGTGGAGAAGCTACCCAATGATAACACTCCAAAACTATACAAAATCACTATTGACTCTCTTCACTTGAAAGGAGATCACGAGGCCATTGTCTTTTAAGACCTCTAGGAGGGTTATTAGGAAGTGTTCCGGGAAGAAAGGTGTAAAGTAAAGACAACAATCATACAAAGAACATACATACAAAATGAGTGGAGAAGCTACCCAATGGTAACACTCCAAAACTATACAAAATCACTATTCACTCCTCTTCACTTGAGAGGAGATCACGAGGCCATCGTCTTTTAAGACGTCTAGGAGGGTTATTAGGAAGTGTTCGGGAAGACAGGTCTTGAATTTTAAAGGGTTTGTGTGAGTCTGTAGGTTAATATGGAATTTCCTGTAACGGGTTTGGGCGACTTGAGCAATGAACGGTATATTAAGATCAGTATGTATGGTTCGATTGGAGACGTAAAAAGGAGCGTTCACAATGTTACGGAGGATTCTGGATTGTAGGGATTGGAGTCTTTGGAGATTTGAGCGTTTGGTTGAACCCCATAGTTCTATTCCGTACGCCCAGATAGGCTTTAAAATAGATGTATAAATTAGTCTTTTGTTGTCTAGGGAGAGTTTAGATCTGTAGTCCAGTAGTCTTTTAAGTTGTCGAAAGCGTCTGTTTAGTTCTAGTCTTTTCAGTCTTGTATGAGGATTCCATGTAACTCTTCGGTCTAAGTAAAGCCCAAGATAGCGAGCAACGTTGACCACTGGTAAGGGAATTAAGTTGTAGTAGACTGGGGGAAGAGTAATGCGACGTAGAGTGAAGGTAATCTTTTGGGACTTATTTTCATTAAGTTTAATGACCCATTTTTTGAACCAATTTTCTAGGGAGGAGAGAGTGGGTTTGTAGATTTCTATGGGCTGTTACGGGATCATTATTGGAAGACAGGATAGCAGTATCATCTGCATAGGTGAGAAGGATGGTATCAGGATGTGTTGGGATGTCTGCAGTGTATACTGAGTAAAGGATAGGACCTAGAATGCTGCCTTGCGGCACTCCAGCTTCGGTATGATTGAAAGGAGAGAAAGATGATCCGATTAGAACTTGAAAATAACTATCGGATAAGTAGGACTTTAGGATAAGATAATAGGTGTCTGGAAGGTTGCCCTTAAGATTCCAGAGCAGCCCGGAGTGCCATAGTCGATCGAAGGGCTACTTCACATCGAGGAAAGCCCCCGAACAGCACTCCTTCTTCTAAAGGGAGGATGCAATGGTGTCTACATCGCGGTGAGTTTGTTGTGTGGTAGAATGGTGGCTCATAAATAGTACTCATATATATTATATAAAATCGATAGAACCAGAAAAAAAAATTGTAGCAGTAGAGCGATTGTAGAGAAAATGGGGGGGGGGGGAATCAATAATGCCACACTTCCGGTTGATGTATATTGCCTAAAAATCTTCTTGTCACCAGCAGAATACCTAGTTTCAACTTCCTACGATTTTCTCTTTTGGGTTATTTTGTTAAAGTATATATAAACACATACACATATACACAGACACGCTCTCAAACACACACACAATATAGATATTCGCAAAATAAAAAAGAAATGTACCCAGGGGATCTGAAAACATATCCGTTGAAAATTCAATTTCCAAAATTTGACATGATCGCCATACTTCCTCCTACCAGGAGTAATTTAGAATAATTCTATATTAGCAATTCAAACATCCTGGACTGTAATACTTGCAATGACTGCAAATGGTTGGAAAAGGCAAAAATGAAATGTACAAAGTTGCAAATGTTCGACAAATTTTTCATTTTTTATTTCCTTCTAGAAACCAATAAGGGGTCTGCAAGGAAAATCTATGAAACCAATGTAATTGGTCCGGTAACACTGACACAGCTTACAGTGGAAATCATGAAGAAACACAATATAACTGATGGACATATCATCAATATTAACAGGTTTTAGTAGACTACTATTTCTTTGTTTTTATGTACGGCCTTTTTTCTAACATATATTTATATTTTAAATAATTCTCCAGTATTATGGGACACTGTATATATCCAAAAAGGGACAATGCAAACTACTGTGCCTCCAAACATGCTATCAGAGTTCTTACTGAATCTTTGAAAAATGAACTGGCTGCTATGAAATTCAAAACTAGAGTGACGGTAAGGTTATTTTTAAATTTTTTTCTATGTTTGCTAACTTATTTTTTAAGCAAATAATTGATGAATCCTTCTTTCACATACTATACCCACTTTCACTGTCACATCAGCATATTTGTCGACTTCAACCACAACAAGATGAAGTTCTCATCTAGAAGCTATTTCTAGAGGCTTACCATCTTTTCAAGAATAAATCAATTCTTGAGAGTACGGTGACATCAATTTCATTTCGAAGAGTACGAGTCAGCACATCAACTCCAACACTGAAAGGTTCACAAGCTAGCCACACTAGCTCCCCACTGAATAAGCAAGAGTTCTAACTAGTCGCATCACACTCTTCAAACCTTCATCACGCCACAAACATTACCAACATCATTTCCGCTTCGCTCGTTCACTCTCCTCTCCAGAACCTTTATCTCTCCTTATTCAGTAAATATCTTAGAATTTGAATTGTGAGTTTAGTGCCAGTTAATCTGTACACCAATTGCAATATTTCATAATTTTCAATAACTATTAACTCCTGCCATCTTTGCATTAAACTTGGAACCAGTTTTTGTTCCAATTTATCGCAGATAAAGTTCATAATAGAAGCAACTCTTGTTTAAGGGATAATGTGATATACCACTCGTTAGGTTTCCTTAATTCAATTTTCTTAAAAAACTATCATCTTAGATAAGATCAAGTGTTAATGAAAGCAGTATGAAAGGTTGCCCGTAGAAGGAAGTGATCTGGCCACTTCTTCAGGGATCCTGGCGGCCTTGCATATTTTCCAGTCTAACAATAATTCCACTCAATAGCATCTCCAGAAGTACACCTCAGACATCTCCATTCAATAGCACCTACTGGAGTTGCAGAGGTAGTTCAAATAGTGGGTTTGCAAACTTACAGGTAAATTCCAATTCACTAATGCAATATACATATCGCTATACATCGCCTCTTTTATACGAAGGGGTGATCGAACTGGTGTGCAAGGGCAAAAAATTTTAAATAGCATGGCTGAGCCATCTAGCGAATGCAAATCTGGAATATGTTTAGAGAATTAAATTTTGTACAGAAAGCATTGTCTGTAAATGATAGAAAAATGACTGACCTAAGATTTGCGGATGACATCACACTGATTGTTAGCAGTGGTGAGGGACTACAGAAAATGCTAGAGGAATTTAAGTATGGGCTTACGTTGAACCTGAAAATTACGAAAATCATGACCAATGCCAAGCAAACCCTATATATATTTATAGAGAATTCAAGGAATTTCGCGAGGGAAGCACATCTGATAAGTGGAGATAGGATGGTCATGTGGCCAGGCTGGATGATCAGAATAGAATTGTGAGTTTAGTGCCAGTTCGTCTGTTCACCAATTGCAATATTTCATAATTTTCAATAACTATTGACTCCTGTTATCTTTGCATTAAACAGGATTTATTACTTACTGTAACTTTTCAGTTTTTGTTCCAATTTATTGCAGACAAAGTGGAAAATTGCCAGCGAAGTTCATAATTGAAGGAACTCTTGTTTAATGGATAATATGATATACCACTCATTAGGTTTTTTGTACGGTATGGAAGTATTTTGTACATTAGCAAAGATTTGTACGGTATGGATCCCTACAGAAAGAGGAGAAGAGGCCGAACAGATCTTAGGTGGAGGGATGAAATAGTAGGAAAGGTGGGTGAAGTATGGTGTAGAGTGACCGGAAATAGACAGAGATGGAGCAAGATTGTAGGAAAGTTAGAGTGAAGGTGCAAAGTATCTTAGTTGAAAAAAGAAACTAGTGTATTACAGATTGTTTTATCGGATGGAGGAAAAATGTACCGGATTTGAAAAGTCAAAAATAACTGTATTGCATTAATTGAAAGAAAAAAGGGGAAAGATATTATTGTATGTGGGAGGTAAATGAATATTATACTAAGAAAAAAATCTGGTGTGAAACACTCACACAACTTTCTCTTACTCCAGTTCTCAAAATGATAATTGACAAATTTTATAGTTTGTGTACAAAATTTAATGAAATTCGTCGAAAACTGAAAAAACTGTTCAGTAAAAGCGCACTTCCGGTTTACTAATTTTCTTGAAACTCGGAATTTCAGCCATCTATTTATTTCTAACTAATTATGTTTGGATGATAGAATTGTATAATGAACTAGGATAGCACTTTGATGAAAATCTAACACCACCCCTCCCCTAAAAGTGCTCTTAAAAGAAATTTCCCAGAGAAATGTTTTAGATAAAAGTTGTAGATCTTTGCATGTTTAGTTTATATACGAAGTTTCAAAAATATCGTCAAAGCCATTTTTGAGAAAATTGCGAAAAAGTGAATAAATCATTTAGTAAAGTGGTAAAGTAAACGCACTTCCGGTTATCCGATTTTTTTCAAACTCGGAATTTCAACAAAATATTTAATTCTAATTAACATTATTTAGATGGCAGAATTGTCTAATGAACTGAAATAGCACTTTAGATGGAAACCTAACCCCACCCCTCCCCTAGAAGTACCCTTCAATGCATTTTCCCGGAGAAATGTTTGAAATAAAAGTTGTAGTTCTTTGTATGTGTGGTTGATGTTTGAAGTTTAAAGAGAATCGTCGGAGCCATTTTTGAGAAAATCGCAAAAAGTAAAAAATCAACTAGTAAAGTGGTACTTCCGGTTGAGGAATTTTGACAGATAACGAGTGTCAGATCCCATAGTGATATCTGAACGGAATATCAAGTTTTCAACTTTCTACGGTTTTTCGTTTTGAGCTATGCTGTTCACATACACACATACATACACACACACAGACCATTTGCTAAAAACCACTTTTTTGGACTCAGGGGACCTCAAAACGGATATTTCCGGTGAAAACTCGATATCGGAAATTTGACACTATCACAATACTTCCTTCTTACTAGGAGTAAGAGAAAGTAATAATAGTCTATTAAATAGAAACAAGTTTTTGTTGTAATAAGTTGAGAGATTATGGATATAAAGTGTTTAATGGTTCTATAAAAGATAATATTACACATCTCTGTATCCTCCTAGGGGAGAGGCTTCTGTTCAAAATGAATGTCAATAAAGCTTATTATTATTCCTAATTCAGACACACACAAACACCCACTGGCAATTATACACATCATTGTACACTTCACAAACAACTATATTCTGGGTACCAACGCTAAGATATAAGCTAAGGGAGCTACAATAATTCTTTCAAGTCGCTGAGGATAGCCTCTCCCTTCTACAATATCCAATATGTGTAACGTGATTCTTCCTTTCTAATTTGACAGATTTACACATTGGTATGTTATCATTTATTACAAATAGGTAGCTTATCCTGTTCAAGAGGAACTCAAACATTTACATTCAGTCAAAAATGGCCACGTAAAGTTTAAGCGATCTTTTGGAATGACATGTACATATTACTTTGCTAGCTTATATTTATGGAAAGAAAAAGTAAACCAATTTATTCAAATTAGCTCAATTGTATATTATTTATTTATTTTTTTTAGAGTATTAGCCCAGGACTCGTCAGAACTGGAATGTCTACAAGATTTATTTACGAAAAACATAAGTCAGGGAATTTACAGGAAAACTCAATTATGGAGTCGATACCCTCACTAACAACAAGCGATTTTTTAGAGTGTATTATATTTGTATTGGGATTGAATCAAAATATAAACGTAAGTATTCAATCGTAGATATACGATTCAGAGTATGCTTGAATTAAAGTTGCAATTACAATCTTTTATCTGTTTGTGTGATTTGCAGATTTCCGAGCTGATTGTACAACCGACAGGAGAGACTATAATGCAACTTGCTAGCCTAAATAGTTAAATTTATTATTAATCTGTACATTTAAAAAATTAAGATTCCTTTACTTTTCAAATTACATGTCTCAAACTTGAAGTTGCATTCTACTAAAGATAGTCCCAGTAAACAATGATTCGAGTACAAAATTCTAGGTTTTACCAAATCTAATTTTTCGATATGAATTAAGCTATAAAGTTTGTCAGCAATTCTGGTTTGACAACTTTCTCCATTTGTTTCACCAAAAAAGTGCCGTTAATTTATCAGCCGATTTCTATTAGACATCTTATTTATTCATTAATTTTTGTTTTGTTTATGGTTTTGTTATTAAGATTAACCAATCTTTATTATTGATAGCTGGAAAAACCCAGCCTATTGACATTAATGATTACTGTTGGCTTCTACATGCCTGCAACTCTCAATGTATTGTTCAAAAAAAAAAAAAAACAGCCCTATCTTTTCAAATGTTTTATATTTTAATCTCTTGCAATAGTGGCTGTGCAGTCTATTCCGGTTCTTTCTCCCTGTACTCGAGATAAGGAAATCTTGAGCGCAGTATGGCATTCTAACATATTGCACATGCATTTGGAACAGTTTGATCTAATTAAAGTGCTTGTTCAGAGTTGTTTATGACATTATTCTATACTGTATATGATGTATATTGTATATGTTTCACTGAATTAAAGTGATTTACTATCTATAATCGTGTATTCACTCATTTTATACTAACCTATATTTTTATTTTGTTTCTGCTAATGAAATTATAAATGCATTGTAGCGCATCTCTTTTCACAGTGGCTAAAATTGTTTTTAGCGCATACAAGGAAGTCGTAGATGTGCAGAAGGCTCGCATATAAACTATTTGCGATTTTTGTTGATCTGCTGCAACTAAAGGAGTATATGTTTGATATCACCTTCTTCTCCGCTTCTGCAGTCACATTGTGGGCTGTTTGCCAACTTTAATTTATATAGGCGCGGTTTCGTAAGATTATGGTTAAACCTGAGTCCCACTATGGTTGTATAAAAATGCCTTTCTCTTCCCAGTGTTACAAACCATGGCTTTTTGGATATGTATGGCTGAGTGTCGGCATAATACTCTTTTTCTACTCCTTTTCTCCGATCATGGAGGTCATGCCTCTGTACATCGTTTTTTCAAAGCACTTTTAAAATCTCCTAAGCTAATTACTGGAATATATTCCTTTGCATGAGGGACTTTTATCGCTAGAACGACGATTTTTTTTGACAGTAAACGATTCCGGTATGTCCTGTCAACTACAACGATCTTCTGCTAAACATCGTAACAATGCTTTGTTTTCCAGACACTTGAAAAAACTTATCAGTAAAACGCGGGCAGGACAAGCGGCTATGGTGACTGATATTGAAGAAGCTCCGGTTAAAAGACTTACAACGACTATTTATCTTGAAGAGAGTGAGCAGTTAACGGCAGAAATGTTGGGAACGCTGGAAACTTGCCGATAGAAACTGCAACTTAGGGGCCACATGCCTCTTCCTTCCATTAAAAATACATTGTTTTGGCACACCATGGCCCTTCATGAACTGACGCCATAGGCTGTAGGATCATGGGGAACCCTTCATTGTTCTGTAATAAAAACACACTCACGATCAGTCAAGCCGGCTAAACTAGGGTATCACCCACTGGATCAACGAGACCCTCAACCACATTTGACAAATAATTGTTATTTGAGGAGCTTGTGGGCTTAATCTCATTCTGTTTGTGATGACACATTATCTATTTCAACAAATATAGAAATTCACTTCTCCCTTTTCAAACAGTCGATCACCTGTAAAACCCAAGAAGGGTTTTTGATACAAATTATAATAAGTTGTAAGTATTGTGAATTTTTTTATGAGCGAATAACTAAACATATTTTATTTATTTATATATTTTAAGGATACTTGTATTTGGCAATTGCCTTTACAATGAGGTTAGATTACATAGTGTACACAATAGATAATTACATACAATTACAATAGAGAAGTAAATAAACAAAGAATAAACAAACAAAGAAACAGTAAAACAATAAATAAAAAGAAGTTAAACAAATTTCATTTTTAACTTGGTTAATAAATTTTAATAATTCTTAACTAAACAATATACTTTTTGTTTATTTTAGCAACAGTTAATTTGATATAATTTTATATTTCAATAATATGTTTGCAATGAAATCATAAAAAATATTAAGAGTGTAATAATTAAATATGTGATCTATTTGTCTACATGTTTTAAAAAATAAACACATAAGGAACATAACTGATCAACACTTTTCGGCACTTAATTGTGATCTAATGTTTGTACAAAGTAATCCCATCTTAAAAAAAGCCCTTTCAGATTCCAAACTTGTTGGTTTAATAATTATTAAATAATCGTAAATCATTATTAAATAATCGTATTTGTGTGTGTGTGTGTGTGTGAGGCGGATTATCATGTGGTATTTGTGTTTTGATCAATAAGTTAAGTTTCTCTTGACCAAAAGGACGAGACACCGTTTCAGCTTCTTGGAAAGTGCGTGCATTATGCTCGCAAACGATTCCTGAAATTTGGCGCAAACAACTTGATGACCAATCCGGGATCAGAAATCTCACTCGCGTCAGCCCTGGCGTTTTTTAATGATACAAGGCTGATGTAGTAGCCTAAGTGATGAACTTACATATGGAAGGCCCAAATTCCAGATAAGATCAGATTAAATTTCTCTTTCATGGATAGCGTACTTGCAGATGTCGAAGGAATTGGGCATACTAAATTTTAGGAATTAGCAACATTTGGCTATTATTTCTGTTTCAACTGGCTGACCGTACCATGTGTATCGTTTTTATTGCACGGATATTGCACCGCGGCCCAGGAATAGGTACCAAAAAAAATTATACTTATCCACATAATTTAACGAATTTACTAGCAACAATTTGAGGCTAAAATTCGCAATTTATCAGTATGATATAACCCACAGCCATGCTTATGAAATTATTTTGATTGTTTGTACATAAACATTTCATCTGAGGGTAGAAGGTGGTGATTCGAAAATTTTTCCTTCAAATTAGCAAGATGCCATTCTTGAGGCAAACATAAATCCAACTCCCCTTGGCTGACCTCACTCGCCAGGTCGACTCTCAAACGCCAACCAAACCACTCTCTGTTCAGTATATAATGTTTCAAGTGTATTTATGCATGTAGATAGTAAATGAAGTTTGATAGAAAATGATTGGAGCAGTATTTTAAGAAATTTGCGACAAATTAAAAAAAAATAATATTCAGTGAAGTCTTACTTCTGATACGAAGTCTCGGGTTTTGCCCTGCTATTTTTCGTTTTTGAAATATTTTGTTCACCACACACACACACACACACACACACCATTCGCTAAATATAATTTTGTTTGTACTCAGGATACCTGAAAGCATGTATTTCCGGGGAAACTCAATTCGGAATTAAAAATTTCACACAATCACAATTACTAAAAGAAAGATTGAGTGAAAATGAAAATTGAATAAGAAGAAATAAAAAAAGTTACTCCGGTGATAAAAATAACTCGAGATAAGTTTTATGGCTAATTGTTTGAAAATTATGTAACATTGTTAGAAAGTAAATACGTGTATACATATCAGTTATAAACATATCATATATTCATTAAATATTCATTTCATTCAGTTAGTCAGTCAATGTCCTTCATCGCGAACGGTTCTCACAATGGAACGTTGGGCAGGACGCGTGGCTGTGGTTACTGGAGCCAGTTCTGGAATTGGAGAAGCTGTGGCTAAAGAACTTACACGTCAGGGTATGAAAGTAGCTGCTTTGGCTAGACGATTTGATAGATTACAGGTTTCCATTTGATTATTATTTATTTTGTATCAAAAAAGAATAATATTAAATATTTTAATTATAAAGCTGATTATTCTTCTATCATATATATTCAGAGATAAACAAAATTTTGCATTCAATTTTTTTTTTTTTTTTGCCTTTCTCTTAGTAAGATGAAGTACTGTAATCGTGTCAAATTTTCGATATCGAGTTTTCACCGGAAATATCCGTGTTGAGGTCCCCTGAGTCCGAAAAAGTGCTTTTTAGCGAATGGTCTGTGTCTGTGTGCGTGTGTCTGGGTGTATGTATGTTGTATGTGAACAGCATAGCTCAAAAACAAAAAAACCTTAAAAAGTGAAACTTGATATTCCGTTTAGGTATTACCATGGGATCTGACAGTACATTATCTGTCAAATTCATCAACAGGAAGTACCACTTTACTAGTTGGTGTTTTTACTTTCTTGCGATTTTCTCAAAAATGGCTCCAACGATTTTCTTCATGCTTCGTACATCAACTACAAAGATCTACAACTTTTAATTAAAATATTTCTCTGGGAAAATTCATTTAAAGGCACTTTCAGAGGAGGGGTGGCGTAATTTTTTTTTCTAAAGTGTTATCATACTTGCTTATAGAATTCTATCACCCAAACAAAATTAATTAGAAATAAATAGATGACAGAAATTCCGAGTTTCAAGAAAATTAGTAAACCGGAAGTGCACTTTTATTGAACTGTTTCTTCAGTTTTCGATGAATTTCATTAAATTTGGTATACTAACTATAAAATTTTTTCAATTAAAATTTTGAGAACTGGAGTAAGAGAAAGTTGTGTGAGTGTTTCACACCGGATTTTTTTTTTTTTTTTTTTTTTTTTTTTTTTTTAGTTTTTAGATTGACATCAATATTGTTTACCTAAAAGTTCTTTCTTTACTGTTATATAATATTGCAAATTTTGTATAATGCAAATGACAAATAGTATAGACGTAACTTCAATTTTAAAAATATCTGGTGTGAAATTCTTGCACGAGTTTTTCCTACTGCAATTAACATAGTTATAATTAACTAATTCTCTACAAACACATTATAATTCTTAATAAATGTTTAGTTTCTTCAATTTATATGAATGGGAAAATAAACTTTTATCATTGAGGAAAGCATAACCTCAAAACCCTCCTTAAATGAAAAGAAAAAAGTTTCAGACTAAAGTCATACGTCTGTATATGTACAGTAAAGTGTACCAGGTTAATTAAACCCGACGATGTTTTTATGTAGAAAATCGTTGAAAACTGAAAACTCTATTCAGTAAAGTCGCATTTCCGGAATTTTGACAAAATATTTAAATTCAATGTTGTCTCTAGAGAGAGAGAACACTGCCCGGATGCCGGCAGTGCACTGAGCGGCTCCGGGCATTGTAATGACATAAAGTCATAGCAATGTCAAAGTGTTTCCAGCCAGCTGCTATCTTCACAGAGGATGGCAGAAATAAAAGATAATTTATAACTATAGCCTAGCCGGCCGCTGTCTTCAAGACAAGGCCGCGGCCAAACAAACAAAACCAAGGGTCAATACTTTACATCAAAGCAAGCACCGATAAAGCTGGCCACTGACCTAAATTACAATAAGGGTAAGGTCAACAAGGGTTTAGTGGCACCGATAAAGCTGGCCACTAATATAAACTTTGCCCCATTGGAAGAGGGGATCATTATACTTCCAGTACGTCTTCATTATTATACATCAGTACGTCAGTAGATGATTATACACCAGTACGCCATTAGATTAATACACGATTATCATGATACTTCAGTACGTATTATTATTATATACCAGCGCGTCATTAGATTATTATACACGAGTACATCGTCGTTATACGAGCATCAGTTACGCGTCCCTATACAGGTTTTACTTATACTTATCATAGTTGTGCATCTTAGTTTATTTATTTTAATCATCTTAAATTATTTGTTATTTTAACTTTAAATTATCTAAGTATTTCATGTTAATAGTTATCATTTCTCACATTTAAATTACTTAAAAATATAGTCTATTTTTAGTCGAGTGGTAGTGATTCGAGATCTAACTTCCAAAATCTCTGAACTAACTTCCGCCCTTTTCAAGACATCTACTACATACCACAGGAATTACGATAAACGATTCCACTACAGCATCAATAACCACCACCAATGTTGACGCTCCGTAAATAAAAAAAAAATTCTGATTATTATATCGAAGATGACTCGTATAGTAAAAAGTGATAAAAATAACACTTTCGAGGACACCATAACACAGACATTCCCACTCTTTACAGAACACTCCCGTATATCTCCTTTAAATGAATCTTTCTGGAGAAATGTTTCAAATAAAAGTTATAGCTCTTTCTATGTGTGGCTGATGTGAAAAGTTTAAAGAAAATCTGAAAAATATTTAAAAAAAATTGGAAAATCCATTTACGTAGTAAAGTTGTACTTTTGCTTGACTAATATGGACCGAAACGTAATTGTCAGGTCCCCTGGTAGAACTTAAACAAAATATCAAGATTAAAATCTTTTTGCGATTTTTCATTTTTGAGTTATGCTGACCACATACACACACACACACACACACACACACAGACTAATTTCTGAAAACCACTTTCAGGCATTCAGCAAGGAAATGTAAAGGCGAAGTTTCTACAAGTTTACAATACGGGCCTTGCTAGACTAATTGGAGATATTTATCATTGCCATATCCGACACTAATGTCGTATAAGAGGAAGAGGTGAAGTGGTGCTCCCCCAGAACCCCCCCAAAAAACAATTTTCCTTGGAATATGTTATAGATAAAACATTTAGGTATTCATGTATGCATACAGTATACAAAGTTTCATGAAAATCGTTCAAACATTTCTTATTTTTATAAAGAAAGTCGCGAAAAACTAAAAAAAAAACAAAAAAAAACTCACTTTTTCCGTATTGAAAAGATCGCAAACTTGTTTTTCCAGTAAAAAAGTCGATTTCGAAAATTCCTCATGCTCTTACAAACCGCCTTTCTCTTACAAGCCATAAGAGAAAGTAAAAATGTTTTGCTCAGTTCGATTACAATTATTATAACATGATATTAATGGAAGTATTTTTAGTTCATTATTGAACTGTTGTAGAAAAACGAAAACAAAATCTCTAATAATTCGTTCATTTGTTTAGAAATTAGCAGAAGATTGTCGCAGCTATAAAGGACTCATGAATGTGTATAAATGCGATATAACCGATGAAAATGCTATAGCTAGCACAGTGAAGACAATCTGCGAAGATCTTGGACCGATTAGCGTTCTAATAAATAACGCTGGCTGTTCGATGCAAATAAATCTAACAGGTAATTTACTGGAGTGCGTTGTAGTATTTATTGGCTGTTTCTTCTTATGAATGTTGTGATTTTTCCGGGTTTGTTTGGAAAATGAACCTTTTTTTATAGCCTTATTTTCTTTTTATTATTATTATTAATTATTATTATTATTATTATTATTATATTATTATTATATTATTATTATTATTATTATTATTATTATTATTATTATTATTATTATTATTATGCTATACATTTAGTTTTCCTGAAGTTTCGGCATTTTACATGCCATTTTCAAAGGATAACAATGTTATACTTCTTATATTGTTTTATTTATTGCAGTTTTAGTGCTATTGTTTTGTTCGTTGCGTGTTATATAGTATATTTTAGTTGGAAAATATTTCCTCGTTTTTTTATACATTATATGTAGAGTTAAGTAACGGTATGTTACTTGTTAAAAATTTTTTTTTCTCAGTGAATGGAGTAGCATTACTCTTCTAAAGAACCTCTTCAAAACAATGTATGGTTTTATCGTCTTCATAATATTAATATACACATTACATATTTCTAGCATTGCTAGAATTCCACATTTGAAGGAGGAAATCGGATGTGCGACTTACAGAACAGGTTTGTGCTTCTAGTATGGGCGCCAGGTCACATCATGGGAATTTTTGGAAATGAGCAGGTGGATAGGTTTGCCAAATTAGGCGCCTCTCTTCCCTTCATTGGTCCCGAGCCTGCTGTTGGCGTGTCTTCTGGCATATGTCTGTCAGGCTTCCAGACTTGGACAGCTTCACAGCATTCATCTTATGGATGAGCTCAGTTGGTTTTCGGCAGTCCAAAATGCTCATCGGGGTCCGGGACAAGGCCATTAGTGAGACGTTGTTGTGTTTTTCACGGAACACTCTAAGGCATCTGGTTGGATCTCTTACTGGACATTGTGGTTTAAGGAGACATCTGTACATAATGGGGCTCATGCCGGATCCATTTTGTAGAGTCTGTGAGACAGAGGAGGAAATACCCATCCATCTTATGACTGATTGCTTGGGTTGTGAGGAAATTAGGTTCAGGACCTTTGGTCGGAATAGGATGTCTGTGGAAGAGCTTAGGCTATTCCCTCTTAAGGTTATTGTCCGATTTATTCGGACTGCGGTGAATCTTAGATGGATTAGATCCGGGTCTGGATTTTTATTATAGACCCGGCTTGTTGTTGTTTTTCTTGGGGTAGCGATATGGGCCCGGTGAGGCTTTGGATAGCGTAGGGTTTCCCTCCCCACAGACAAATAATAATAATACAGAACAGGTTTTTGGAATTTTCTCTATAACGGTTAGAACGATTTTCTTTAATCACGGAATGCTCACTGCAGAGCTTGCAATTCTATAACGTAAGATTGATAGATTTTTCTGGAATTACTGATTTTAGTGAGATCGCGGGACCTGACATTTTAGCTAAGATTTAGAAGCTTTAGAAGAGGTTCTTTAGAGGAGTAATGCTACTCCATTCACTGAGAAAAATTTTTTTTTCTTACTCGGGGAATCTGAAAACATATATCCGGTAAAAACACAGATTCGAAGATTTGTGCAATACGTCCTCATATCAGGAGCAATTTGTGAATAATTCTATATTAGCAATTCAAATATCTTGTATTGTAATATTTGCAACGACTGCAAGAAACTAGAAAACACAAAAAACAAATATACAAAGTTGCAAATGTGCGTTAAATTTTTCATTTATTATTTCCCTCCAGAAACCAATAAAGGGGCTGCAAGGAAAATTTATGAAACCAATGTGATTGGTCCGGTAACACTGACACAGCTTACAGTGGAAATCATGAAGAAACACAATATAACTGATGGACATATCATCAATATTAACAGGTTTTAGTAGACTACTATTTTTTGGTTTTTACGTACAGCATTTTTTATAATATAATGTTCACATTTTGAATAATTCTCCAGTGTTGCTGGGCACTGTGTGTTTCCGAAGAGTGGTGTTGCAAACTACTGTGCTTCCAAACATGCTTTAAGAGTTCTTACTGAATCTTTCAAAAATGAACTAGCTGCTATGAAATTCAAAACTAGAGTGACGGTAAGGTTATTTTTTTATCTATTCTATGTTTGCTAACTTACTTTTAAGCAGATCACTGATGAATCCTGCTTTCACGTATTAATAATAATAAGAAAAAATTTATAGAAATTCTATAAGCTTTTCCCATTTTGACATTAAGTCAGTGTCGTTTCCCTGTTCTATATAGACCAGAGATTATATGTTGCAAGTTACATTCAACACTAAGTCAAGTTGAATTGGAATTCCGTTCATGAACTTTCACGGAAAATATAATAATAGTTGGTGAAACTTCAAATAAGGTCACAGAGACTAAGTCCTAGACGGTTATAAGGCCATGTTTTCACAGTCATCCAAATGTAATGGAGACAACAGCCAGAGAAATTTCAACATAGAAAAAGCTGGACTCAATATCCTATTAGCAACCATATTAAGGCGCACTAACGCTCTCGCCTGCGCATTACATCCACTGTCGCGCATACAACAGTATATTTGGCGACTTTAACCACGACAGCCAATCGTTTCAAGAATTTGAGGATTCTCCAAATCAATTCTTAAGAGTACGGAGACATCAACTATACTTCAAAGAGTACCAGTCAGTCAGCATATCAAATTGCACCTTGAAAGGTTCACTATGCTTGCCTTATTAGCTCACTACTGTTACAATAATCAAGAGTTGTAATCCAATCACTGTTCAAAAAGCCCGCCTCAACCAGCGCTACACCATTCTACATTCATCACGCCACAAACATTTATCAACATCATTCCCCCTTCGCTCGGGTCACTATACTCTCCAGCACTTTTTCTCTCATTGCGCAAATTTTCTTGCCTCACCTCAAATATAAATTGTGAGATTAGTGCCAGTTAACCACCACATTAGCGCCAATTGCAATACACAGTCGAACGTCCACTGGCAGTTCTACACATCAGCGCACACATTACAACCAACTATATACTGCGTACAATTATAATAACTAGGAAACTACAATAGTTCCTTCATGTCGCATTGCATTTGACTTTATAGCATCTCCCTTCCAGATCATCCAATATGTGAAACATGATTATTCCTTTCTGATTCGACAGACTTCCACATTGACATGTTAATCGTTTATAACAAGTAGAATGTATGCTGAAATTTAGCCTGTCCATACGAAACTCAAAAATATACATTCAGTCAAAAATGATTACATAAAGTTTATGCGATCCTTTGGAATGATATGTTTAAATATTACTTTTATAGCTTATATTTGCGGAAAGAAAAAAAAGTAATTTATTCAAATTAGCTCAAATACATTATTTATTAACGATTTTTTTTTAGAGTATTAGCCCAGGACTTGTTAAAACTGAATTAACTAAAAGATTTTTTGACGAAAAAGAAAGGTTAGAAAAAATGCAGGAAAAGTCAATCAAAGAGCCGTTTCCCTCGCTAACAACAAATGATATTGTAGAATGTATTGTATTTGTATTGGGATTGAATCAAAATATAAACGTAAGTTTTTATTCCTAGATTTACGTTTCAGAGTATGCAAGAATTTAAATTGCAATAATCTGTTTGTGTGATTTGCAGATTTCGGAGTTGACTGTTCAGCCGACTGGGGAGACTATTATGCAACTAGCCGGCATGGCTAAAAAAAATGGATAATAAATAAATAATATTATTATAATCTGTACATTTAAAAAATTGATATATTCCTTTATTTTTCCAAATTAGATGTCTCAAACTAGAAGTTGCTTGTTGATCATACAACAAATAGTTCAGTAAACAATGTTTAACTACAGAATTCTAGGTTTTACCAAATCTACTCTTCCCAGGTGACTCGAGCTATCAATTTTGACAACAATTCTGGTTTTACAACTGTCTCGATTTGTTCACCAGACAAATATTCCATTTATAGCCGATAATTTATCAGCCGATTTCTACTAGAAATTTTATTTATTAATTTATTTTATATGTTTATGGTTTTGTCTTTAATATTGATAGCTGAAAGAAAACAAAAAAACTTATTGACATTAATGATTACTATTGTCTTCTACAAGTCTGCAACTCACAATATATTGTTCGAACAAAACATTTCTCTCTTTTCAAATGTTTTATGTTTCAATATCTTGCAGTAGTGGCTCTTCAGTCATCAGTACTTTTACAGGAAGCATGTCCATTCCTCCCCCCACCCTGAACCACTCTGAAATGAAATTTGTCGGTAAAAAATTCAAACAAAAATGTTGGAAAATTTAGTGTAGCCCGTTTTTGTATAAAGGAAATCACAGTAAACGGAGAATAAAAACTTTTCAGTAAAGTCTAATAAAGTGAAATGACCATTCCACCCAAGCACCTCCAAAACACCTAATACATGCATTTATTCGGAAACTCATTCAAGCCAAAGTAATAGTTCTCTGTGTGTGTGAATAGTTTCGGTATATAATTACAAGTTTGATGTAACCCATTAGTAGCTTTTTGGGGTAAGCCGCAAAATACTGAAATAAACTGATTAGTATAGTTTCACTTTTACCGATTTCACTTTTACCTCGGAGTTTTGGGCATCACATTTAATGTTTATTAATATTATACAGGTGAAAGAATGGTATAATATATTGAAATGCCATTTTAGAGGAAAACGTAACCCCAGCTCTCCCCCTCTAGACCCTCATTAATGATTTATCTAGGATAAAACATTCAAATTGTAGCCATACACCACCAATGTATGTAGGGTATGTAACAAGTTTATGGGAAATCGTTGTAGCCGTTTTCTAGAAAATCACAAAAAACTTGAAGATCCATTCAGTAAAGTGGTACTTCCGGTTGACTATCAAATCAAAATCTTTTCCTTGGTCCCCTGAGAGCCCTTAAACTTTCTACAATTTTCCGTCTCTGAGTTGCACTGACTACACATACATATACATAAACATACACACCAATTTTTAAGCACCACTTTTTGGGACTCAGGTGACTCAAAACATATATATTACCGGTGGAAACATGATATCGGAACTTCGAAATAATTGGTATACTTCATCTTTCGGTATTTTAAAGTAGCATCACCTACAGGAGTGGGATAGAGCTCTTCTGAGTGACCGAACAGGTGATTATACAAGTCAAAGAGGATGGGGGGGGCCAGTTGGTTAAGTTGGGATCCACATTACCGTTTTGTGGACACAATAGCCGCCACTAAATAATTTTGCAATGGAGAAATTTATCAATGAAAAAAGATTAAATGTGAAGAGCTTCAGAAGAATACAGAGGAGTGTCTTCAGGCAGAAACATTTATAGAAGGTATAAGACAGGTGGATTTGAAATATCTTCTCTCACTGAATGCGAGAAAATTGAGGTGCTAATAGGTATATTGACTGGCCAGCTCTGTGTAACTACAAAATAGGCAGGACATCTCTAAATTCCTTTGTGTCAGAATTGTAACGTCATGAAAACTGCCTATCTCTATATCACTGTTTTGCCAATTTTAGGTTCCATATATTTTGGAGCGCAACAGTCTCGAATTCATGTCCAAAGATATCTTAAGATATTGCAGTCATACCAGGAGATTTTACTGGAGGAGAAATAACTTTCAGGGGGTGATAAAAGTCATTTTGACCTCTAAGTTCTGCGCCTTCGTGCACCCATTGCTAATGAAAAAAAAATCTATGGTGTAACAGCCCATGAATGGCCAAGGAACGGCGATTTGAATAAGGAGGCGTGTGGCAAGCAAGCCGCAGTTCCTACGCCGTTTAGTTCCGGCCTTCGTTACCTAGGGCGCTACTACCAGTAACTTTCCACTTTTCATAACGATGCTGGGTCAACACCGACTTTGCCCTCACAGGAATCGAACCCTGTATTCTCGCACGAATGCGTGAGAGACCCGTTGCTAATAATAATTGTTAAAATAGAAAGGTCAATCCATCCAATTTATTTTTTCGTAGTTTAGAAGAAATACTCGTAGAATGATGATCGCAACTCTACAAGTATTTTCATGTAGTTTATTTCAAAATAAGATTATAAAAAAAATGAATGAACTCTATTAAGTATTTGGTTTTGAAGAAAACAGAAATACTAAGCTGTTGGAAATACGACAACTCTCAATGGCACTTTTATTGGAACGCTGCAGCATTCTTCGCCTTGTTTTGTACACGGTCTCCCACTCATTGTTTTGTTTTATTTTTACCATTTTTGCGTAATAATAGTATAAAATCAGTTTGTTTTCTTTTAAACTAACCATGATGTGGTGAGAATACGACATGTAGAAAGTCCAGAATAGACAGAATCTAGAATGAAGTAGTATTTCTTGTAAGAATTTGTAATGATACTAATGATCAGTATTCATTGTCTGAACAAGTTTAATAGAAAGAAACGAGTGATTACCAGAGTGAATTTCTCATCAAGACTTAACATGGATTGCTGTAGGCCGAAAGAGAAAAATCGGCCATGACAACTTTGGATTAAAAGAAATGGCTGTTGCGGCAATTAAGGGACAAGAGGTATTTAATATGGATATGTCTGAGTAGGGATTTTTACAGCTGGCGATGAGCCGAATCAAGTAAAACAGTAGTTGCATCAACTAGAATATATCAAACAAGATTTCAAGCTAAATATCTAGAAATGAATTTGATGAACGATTAATAATCACTCTTTAAAATTCAGAGAACTCTCTAATTTCATTATTATGATAACCTCCATCTTTAAAATCGTTTTGCAACAAAACACTGATGCGGTCTCAATCCGATGACCTAAGTATATTTCAGGACATCGGCCGCGGAAACCGGAAAGATAAAATAATGAGAGAAATCTATTCTGTAATATCGTATTTCCGTGTTACTGTTTTTCTTTAAATTTGGAATTGTTAGTGGAATCCCTAATAATGTAATTAAGTTTTAAATACGTTTTAAAAAAACCTTTAGAATGAAAGTTTTTAGATGGCCTTCGCATAGAGATAATCTATATTACAGTAAATATAATTACGCAGTAAATGTAAAAGGTTCAGATAACCTCAATTTTGTTATTCTAGTAACTTATATAATAATTACTAAAATTTCCTTTACACATATTAATGGATCCTTCATATTTTTAGTTAGTCATAGTTAGACATTTAATTCAGAAGTGTAGTTAGCATGGAACGTTGGGTAGGACGAGTGGCTGTAGTAACTGGAGCCAGTTCTGGAATTGGAGAAGCTCTCGCTAAAGAACTTACTCGTCAGGGTATGAAAGTGGCTGCTTTGGCCAGAAGATTTGATAGATTACAGGTTTCTAATTTAAAAAAAATAAATTAAAGGTATAACTTCACTTAATGTCAAGAAATGGAAATTCAAACATTGCACAACCTTAGTAAAGAATTGTTTTCGCTTTCCAATGCGCAACAATCAAGTAGCGAATTTTTTTTATAGATAAGGGTGTTTAGATACAGATATGTGGTATAATATAAGCTTAACTGCGCTTTCAGAATAAAAATGCTTCATTTAGATGGTTTGCTCACTAACTAGTTCGTATTATAGAGCTCGGGGTCTCCCAAGAGAAGTAGATGCACTTAGGCCACAAAGGGCTCATTATGCTCCCCAAAATACATGAGCTTAGATCATACGTACATCAGCCCTACAACATTAATGAATAAAATGTCAGAGTCGAGCGCTTTCGGTCATCTCTCCTGCAAATGAAACAAGAAAAAAAGGCAGAGTTTAAAATGAACATCTCAAAACAGGGTTGATGTCTACAAATCCAAAAAATCTGTTGTGAAACACTCACACAACTTTCTCTTACTTCTATTCTCAAAATTATAATTGACAATGGTTTGTGTACCAAATATAACGAAATTCGTCGAAAACTGAAAAAAGTGTTCAGTAAAAGCGCACTTCCGGTTTACAAATTTTCTTAAAACTTGGAATTTTGGCCATCCATTTATTTCTAATTATTATTGTTTGGATGATAGAATTGTATAATCAACTATGATACGACTTTAGAGGAAGCTGTAACCCCACCTCTCCCCTAAAAGTGCCCTTAAATGAATTTTTCCAGAGAAATTTTTAAAATAAAAGATGTAGATCACTGCATCGGTTTCAAGAAAATCGTCTGAGCCATTTTTGAGAAAATCGCGAAAAAGTGAAAAAAATCATTTAGTAAAGTGTTAAAACAAACGCACTTCCGGTTATCCGTTTTTTTTCAGATTCGGAATTTCAACAACATATTTAATTCTAATTCACATTATTTAGATGACAAAATTGTCTAATAAACTGAAGTAGCAGTTAAGATGAAAACCTACTCCCACCCCTCCCCCAGAAGTACCCTTAAATCAATTTTCCCGGAGAAATATTTCAAATAAAAGTTGTAGTTGTTAGTATGTGTAGTTGATATACCATGTTTGAAGAAGATCGTTGGAGCCTTTTTTGAGTAAATTGCAAAAGAGTAAAAAAATCAACTTGTAATGTGGTACTTCCGGTTGAGGAATTTTGACAGATAACGTATTATCGGATCCCATGGTGATACCTAAATGGAATATCAAGTTTCATCTTTCTACGGTTTTTCGTTTTTGAGCTATGCTGTTCACATACATACACACACACACACCCACACACTCAAACCATTTGCTAAAAAGTACTTTTTTTTGACTCAGGGGACCTCAAAACGGATATTTCCGGTGAAAACTCGATATCGAAAATTTGACACGAGTACAGTACTTCCTCTTACTAGGAGTAAGAGAAAGTAAAAATTTATATTTTTTTCTCTTTTCTTTGGAAACGGTTTGATATCTTCCCGGTGCAGATGATGGTTTCAAAGAATTCAAATAAAAGAATTCCCCAGTGTGTATCTGGCTCTGCGAATCTGGGAAATATAAACATTATCCAAAATATAGATTTTTTTAACTGCAATATTAACTATTAATTGTTAATAACTATTTTAGTATTTAATGATTATTATCTAGTTTATAATTGTAGAAATTAGCAGTTATATAACTGTGGCGAATTCCCAAGCAATTGGTTTTCCCATTATATAATTTTGAAATTCTTAAAAGTGGGATAATTGGATCATTAAGAGCTCGAAATTTGCGTTGGAACCTTGAAAATTAAACTTTTTTTTTTTTTTTAATTAAAAATATGACTGCGTATTTATATATAGTGCAAGGTCAAGAAAACATTCAGTTCTGACATGACCGTCTGTCTCTGCCCCTTTCATTGTTAAATTACAATTATTTTTTTATTTTCATCAGACTTATAATTCTAATTGAAAACTTACTATTTTGAAACAAATCGCATCTATCATATTAAGACAGTTGCATCAAGCGGAGGATATATATTTTTGTTGTTGACATATTTGAAAAATGATTGGTTAACATTGAAATCGTAATAAAAATACTTAATTATTATTTTAAAGACGCATTTTTTTATTTCTTTTATTTTACAAATCTGGTTCACAACCGGTAATACTTAAAATGGGACGATGTTAATTAAAATAATTGCCAATTTTAACCACTAAACGAGTAGATATTTCTTCAGAGGATATTGGGGTTCTAAAATAGCTTTTGACTATTAGAAAACTTTCGGTTTTTAACCTAAGAAAACGTTCGGTCGTTTTTTCACCAAATACGGGGGGAGGGCCTCTGAAAAAGCGTATTCTACGTTATAAGAAAAATGTAATTACTTTATGAAACATAGATAATTATTTTTCTCTTGCAGCACGTAGTTGTCAAAATTCTGTTTAACAAAATTTCTAAGAATTTTGACCACATAAATGTTGCTGATGGGCCATACATTACACATGTTGGTTTTTATGTCAGTCAATACAAGCCTCAAAAATAGTGGGAACTACTGTTTAGAAATAACGTAAAAAGTTTCAGCTCTTCAAAATTTTCCTAAAATCTTCTTTTTTTTTGAGTGGGAAAGTGACAAGGTCTCTCTAACTGATTAGTTACTATGTAAAAAGAAAAAAATTGCAAACCTAGTTTCGAGAAAATCGTAAAAAATTAAAAAAAAAATAGTACAGTGTCACTTCTGGATAAGTATTTGGATTGAAACTATCTTGTCTGATCCATACTAAATGGAGAATCACGTTTGAGTTGCTTGCGATCTTTCGAACTTTGGATATTTTGTTCATACACATAATACACAAAGAAACTATTCGCTAAAAACAGTGGTTTTATTACTCAGGGAACATTAAAACCTGTCCAGAAAAAATCCACTTCGACAATTTCACACATTATTAAAAAAAAAAGTAAAGAAAAATAATGGAAATTTTAATTTTTACAGATATAAGTGAAGGTTCTCCAAGAAAAATCTATGAAACCAATGTAATCGGGCCGGTAACACTGATACAGCATACAGTGGAAATCATGAAGAAATACAACATAACTGATGGACATATCATCAATATTAACAGGTTTTATTAGATTGATATTGGAATTTATACTTCATTTTTTGTCCTATTTTCTGATATTTTAAACATCTTATTTAAATTGAATAGCATTGCAGGGCATTGTGTACTTCCAAAGCGTGGTTTTGCCAACTACTGTGCCTCAAAACATGCCATCACCGTTATTACTGAATCTTTGAAAAATGAGCTGGCTGCTATGAATTTCAAAACAAGAGTGACGGTAAGATTACAAAAAATTATGAAAAACTATTACAATGTTAATTTAGTAATTTCGGTTACTTAGTAATTAGATATAGTGCGGAGTCATGGCCTGCGGAAGAAAAATGCTGCTATGTTATGGTCATTCAGTAATAAAAATGACCACCAAATTCAGCAAAGGTCGAAAAAAAAGAGAAAGGGAAAAGCCGAGAAAGAAATGGGAGGCTTTTTTGAGGAGAAATGTGGATGGCCAATAGACAAATGGAACAGTCCAAAGGTACCGTGTAAAAAAAGTCCTTTGGAATTATACTTCTCGCAGCCACAGCTGTAATTTTTTATTAATACGTCATAATTTTTGCAATATTAACATGTCACAACGTTCATTAAAAAAAAAAAAAAAAAAAATGGTTCTGGCCATTAGACTTCCAAACCTCAAGCAGGATCAACTTCCAAGTTATTTCACTTTTCATTCAGCATATTATAATAATTTCACAGATGGAAGTCGCTAACTTATATCTTCAACAGGCACAGGCTGAATTCTCAAAAATTTGCTACTTTATCTTTATGAATAGCAACAAGCTGATCTAACAACTTACAAATCAAGAGGAAGACACTCAGTCAGTTACAGATGGCACAGAGTACTTGTATGAGCTGTTTACCAGCGGCTTCAGAGCCCCTTAAGAATATTATCTTCTATATTACGAGCTGCCATAGTTTCATGGCCAAGCTGGAAGAATGCCCGGCTAGAAATCTCTAACGTAATAAAGGATTTTTTCCATACTAAGTTGGTCTAAACATGCAAATAGTTTTTTTTTTTTTAATAAAAGAAAACTCATTATTTTCGGGCGCGCTGAGAGAAGTCCAATTTGGAGCAGTTACAGAATAAAGTTAATTCTGACTCCAGAGTATGTACAAATCCAGAGTGGGACCAAATCGCCGGTATGTTTCCGATATAATATGCAGCCTGACGAAATACAAGGTCTCCTTCTTCACATAAATTACTAAATGGCTAATATATACATGTATTAATTGTTTATAAGCTGGAAGGGTACTTTATATATTTCACGAGATATTATTTGTCAAATCACTTACTTATAGACCAAGTGTCTTTAAACTGTTGAAAGTTGAAGATTGATGTATGAGGTCTTAAACTAACTGGGAAGTCTTCAGTCACATACAACACAAAATAACTTTGAAAGACTTATCTGAACTAGGAAATGTGAGCTTAATTGCATTTTTTTAGGTAATCAAAGTTATGTTTCAAGAACCCGGAAGTTACTTTTTAAAAAGATATTTATTTAAGAATACAATATAATAATGATTACAACAATTAAGGCACTGGTTAACACTATAGACAACTTCGAACTGTACTGTACGGTGGTGAGCTTAGATCTGACTGCCTGCTGGCCGGTGGGAGTATTTATATGCTACCAGCTCCTGCTGACGTAGCAATGGTAGTTTTCCTGGAGATAGTGTTATAACTCCTCCCTCCTCAAGTTTGGAGCTCCTGCGAAAATTGACACGGAAGTCCAGGGTAGATATGTCGAGGTGTTGGTGATGGTTGGTCTCCTTCCGTTGCGCCCGGATTTGCCTTCTTTCTAAGGACATAGCAAACTTACAAGAGGAGCAATAGTAGCAGAACTATCGTAATTATAACATAATAGTAGATGTGCGACGGATCGCTGGGTATGTCCTCTAGTAGTTCCAGCGGGTCCATTTTTAGATTGATTCTGTGGAGGTCCTCAAAAGATATGTTCATGTTGGTGTGTGAGAACACTTGCGTAGTTGTCACTATGTCTTTGGAATCCTTGTATATGGGTATGGCTTTGCTGTCTAGTAGAGTTTCGTCTTGTTTAATTTTATGAGGCTAGTGTTGGTCAAGAATATAGTGTCATTATGGTTGTCCTTTTTTTATTACGATCCTATTGGTCCTGAAAGTTAAAAAGTGGTCCACAAAAGGGGTGTATTTGATAAATGGTGCACTTGATGTGTATACCGTCTTGCATGCTACGAGGTTGATGTTGGTAATGATTTGGCGAATACAATCGTTTTGGATGCTGGTTTTGTTGTGGAGTACATAGCGCTGTTGATTTCTTCACAGGTGGCTGTAAATAACTCATCTTGGATTTTTAGGATCAAAGGTGGATGGACATGAATTGTCAGGAGGTGGTTGTCTTTCTCTATAGGATAGGATAAGAGGAAGTACGTCTCAAAGGAAGAGGTTTTTAGGAGAACGCTAATAAAGTAGTAGATGTTCCAATTTTTTATTGAGCAGTGTACCTTGCTTAATTGCCAAAGTGCTTCTATGTCAGGGGTTATGAAGGTTACGTTGTGAGATCTTTGTAGCCTCAAGATCTTTGAGAAGAAAGATGCTAGAATGGATAGTGTTTAACCTACAGAATTCTAAAGAGTTTTCCATGTCGTCAATTTTGTTTGCGATAAGGACCAGGTTAAAGAGGATAGAATTAAATTGCTGATTTAGCTCAATTTGGCTAACTGTAGGGTTGGAGAAGAAGGTTGTTTTTGTCATTGTTGGTTCGTATAATCTGTATATCGTGATTGGATTCTTCAATTACCCGCTTGTTTATTGCCATTTGGTTTTTTAGGTTATTTTGGAGGTGAAAACTGTTACGCTCGATTGTGTGTATAATTTTGTCGTACCGTTCTTTGTCGTCACTGTCCATATTTCCGGTTAGCCAGGATATGGCTTTACCTAGGCCGTTAATGAGTCCCCGTTTAGGTCTGGTTTGTTAAAGGTTAAATGGTCTAGCTTATTACGAAGGTAATAATAATATTTAAAGAGTGATTTTATTTGGTTCGTCTTGTTGAGTTGGTACGTGGTGCTGATAACGGAAAAGGTCTTATCTAATTCTATGTCAAGCACGTCTATGTAATTCTATGTCTTATTAATTGCACGTCAGCGATATGTATAAACGTATATATATATCGCTTTTACATCTGTCTATGATGTAAGCTTGGTTGAATGCAATGGGCAAAATTCCAGATCCATGCGTCAGGTCAGTTATCTCTAGGCTGGTGACTACATTCCCCGCCGTCAGCAGTTGCAGTATGTGTATGATTGCATATTTCCCGCTGTCAGCATGTGGGATGTGTGAGTCATTGCTCTTATCTGTAACAGGAAGAGTTATGTTTGTGTATTTTCTAGGTCGCTTTAGTAGGTTAGGATGGATTTTAAATGAGTTTCTTTGTACTGTGGCTAATTTTGTTTCCCTGGAATAATTTCCCCTTTTAAATTTGGGTTTGGCTTTTCCATTCTGTTTATCTCGAATAAATATTTCTCCCTCGGGTATTTCGACTTTTTCCCTGGTTTTGTTTAGTTTGTTTGTACGGGTCTCTTTTTCTTTGTCAATTTTTTCTTTTATTACGCGAGATATTAACTCCCTGTCGTCATGATATTCTTTGACTCGTTGTTCTAGAATTAGGTCTTCTGCGTATGTATTGGGCTGTATACCGAAAGTAATTTCATTAGGTGTCATAGTCAGGTTAGAGTTTATAGAGTTGTTGTATGCTATTAAAGCTAATCTTAGAGTCTTGTATATGGGGCAATTCTTTTGTCTGTTTACTATGTTCATAATTTCTATGAGGGTTGAGTGTGCTCGGTTTATCAGTCCGTTAGAGTCTGAGTGGTTTGGGGTAGTGAAGTGTGTTTCTATGTTATTATATTTTAGGAAATTTTCTACTAGTCCATTTTTAAATTCCGTGCCATTGTCAAATTGAATTGTTTTGGGGCACGGGAATATGCTGAGGTAGTTTTCTAGTGAATTGACAATTTCATTTGCGGATGCCGTTTTGATTAGATAACCATTTAGTTTTCTTGAAAAACAGTCTATCATAGTGAAAATTTGCTTTCCGTCGTAGTGCAATATGTCTCCTTGGAGTTTTTCGAATGGTTTAGAAGGTGTAGGGGTAATTTCGTAGACTTGTCTAATTGGTTTGAGGTCGTATTTAACTTCCTTACAAAGGGAACAGTTGTTAATTACTTTTGTTATATGTTCTAGCATTTTTGGCCAGTAGTAACGTTTAGTTAGGGTTCTGTACACTTCATGTATACCACGGTGTGCAGTTTTGCCAACGTGATAGTTTTGAATAGTTTCTTCTTGTTCAGAGGGGTCTGTTATGTCTAGTCTTTTGGTGTAGTAGCGTTTAATTTTGACTGTTGGAAATTTGTCTTTTATTATGTCGGACAGGTGGGATAAGATTCGGTCATATATCTGTTCGTCAATGGAGTTTTCGATAGGAGGGGAGCACAGGACGCCGTACGTATGATTCGGTTGTAAGTACTCTAGGCAGTATTCGTCTATGTCGTTAGAGTATGGGTACCTGGTGTACCAGTTGTACCGTGTTTTGTTAAACGGTCTGTTGATTGGAATTTTCGTCTCGGGGTTGCCTCGGGTTAGAACAATTTGGAATTTTTCCACGTTAATGCAGCGGGTTTTGTCGTCAATTATTTTAACTTGGCTGTTAGAAGATTCTTGGGAGTGTTGCGTTTGAAGGCTTTCATGATCGTCTTCGGCGGTAATGTTTTCATTGTCGTCTTCGGCGGTAATGTTTTCATTGTCGTCTTCGGCGGTAATGTTTTCATTGTCGTCTTCGGCGGTAATGTTTAGGGCTCTGGCTAGGTCTTCTAGGATGTCGTCGCTATTCTCGGGTGAAGGGGCAGAGAGGAATTCGTCCAGGACTTCGTCTGGATTTGGACTTGGGGACGAGGTCTCTAGGGCATTTAGGTCCTTTTCTTCTGGCGGATTTCGTGATAGTGCGTCTGCTACTACGTTAGTCTTTCCCTGTACGTACTTGACGTCAAAGTCAAAGTCAGCTAATTGTAATTTCCATCTGATTAGTTTGGCATTGGGCTCTTTTAAATTGTGTAACCATTGTAATGGTCTGTGGTCTGTCTGTATTGTAAATTTGCGTCCGTAAATGTATGGTCTAAAGTGTTTGCAAGCCCAAACTATGGCCAGTAGTTCTTTTTCTATAGTGGAATAGTTTTCTTCCTGTCTATTTAGTGTACGAGAGGCAAATGAAATAGGGAGTTCTTTTCCGTCGATGTTCTGGGATAGGACTGCTCCGATAGCGTAATTGGAAGCGTCTGTTGTGAGGATAAAAGGCTTTTCAAAGTCAGGTAATTGTAGGATAGGACTGTTCTGTAGAAGGGATTTAAGGGTTTCAAAAGCTTTTTTGTAGTCGTCGTCAATCACTATAGTTCTGTTTTTTCTGAGTGCGAGAGTCAGTGGTCTAGCTATTTTAGCGTAATTTTTAATCATTTTCCGATAGTAGCCAGTAAGTCCAAGGAACTGTTTGATTTGTTTTTCCGTTTTAGGGAGAGGGAATTTCGCAATTGCTTCTAGTTTGGCCGGGTTTGGTTGTATGCCCCTGTCCGAGATAATATGTCCTAAAAAGAGTAGTTCTCTATTACAGAATTCAGTTTGTCCAATTGTATCTTTAGGTTGTGTTGTTTTAGTCTCTCGAAAACCGTCTTGAGGTGTTTTATGTGTTCGTCTAGATTGTCTGAGAAAATTATAATGTCGTCCATGTACGTTAGGGATCCTAGAAAAGAGGGAATTCATTGCTTTTTGGAAAGTGGGGTGGGGGTTCTTAAGCCCGAAAGGCATGCGCAAGAATTCGTAGTGTCCGTTTTCAGTAGAGAATGCTGTCTTGGGAACTGATTCGGGGTCCATTTCGATTTGATGGAACCCTGAAGCTAAGTCAATTGCTGAAAAGTAAGTCGCGCGTCCTATTTTACCGAATAAGTCTTCAATGTTAGGAAGGGGGAATTTGTCTTCGACTGTCTTGTTGTTAAGTTTCCGGTAGTCTATAACCATTCTTATTTTCTTTTTTCCTGAGGCGTCTGGTTTTTTTGGTACTACCCAAATTGGGCTGTTGTAGGGGGAGTTTGAGTGCTGTATTATTTTGTTTTCTAGTAGTTTGTCAATTTCAATTTGTACGTCTTTCCGGTAAATTTCCGGGTATCTATAATTTCGGGTGTATACTGGGTTTTCGTCGGTGGTTCTTATTTTATGTTTTAAGAGATTAGTAGAACTTAGGCGATCATTTTCTCTTTTTATTATTTGGGGATATTCTTGAAGTAATTTAGTTATTTTTTCCTTTTCTTCTTCATTTATGTGATTAGTTCTAATTAAAGTGGGGATTTCCTTTTTTATTTCATTTAAGACAGGATCACCGGACATTTCGGGACAATTGGTCATTACTATGTCGGGGATGTCTGTACAAATTTCTTGCGGTTCGTCAACATCCATCGGTTCGGGGCAAATGGCCATTACTTCTTTGGATTCGACTTCGCATAGAATTTTATTATTATTAATGCTATAAAGGCCTTCTTTTACCGTGACCTTATCGTTTATTTTTATATTCTCCTTAATTATTCCATATTTTAATTCTTTATTTTTAACGGGTAATTCTATAAGATTAATTCCCTGTTCCAAATTTACTGTGTTCGAATTGTTTTCCCAGGATCTCAAGGGTAAATTTAAGGGGATTATCCCCTGAGGGTAAGAAAGGATATTCTTATTTAAGTCTATGCTCATTCCTAGTGCCTGCATAGTTTTGTGTCCTAACAGTATGACGTATTTGTCCGAAAAGGGGAATACATGGAATTTAGTTTCTAAGATTATGTGAAATGTGTCTTGTATGTTGAGGGTGCAGGATTGTTCTCCATTCTTCTTTCCAGCGGGTGTAGTTAAATGGGTCGTTGGATAGTGTTATGTCAGTTGGGACAACGTTAGGATTTATGTAGTTTTCTGCTGATCCGATGTCGATGAGCCATTTCAGTCCGTATCTGTCCTCAAAGTGTGGGAGAGACTTGTCTACTAGGTTTAGGTTGAATTCAGGGGGCCTTCTTGGCTCCCGTGGCCAACGTCTAAAAAATGATCGAACTTTTCGGTTATTTTGTCTAGTGAGTTTTCTAAGCGGGAAAGTCTGTTTTCGTAAGCCTTGTCTTGTTCCGAGTACTTTTCAGGTTGATCGTCATTTTGGCAATGCGTCAGTTCGTGAGGAGAAATGTAATCTTTAAACCTGGGTCTGCCTGCAGTACGCATAGACACCGTATTTTGAGAAAAGTAGCCAGGAGGTAGTCTTGGTCGATTAAAGGGGTGATCCGGATTGTTTGGATTATTAGGATGTTTGGATTGTCCAAAATTTGATCGTTGAGGTTGTTGCAGTTGTGGTTGCGGTCGTTGTCGGTAAAGAGAAGTTTGAGGTGTCTGTTCTATAGGCCTAGGATTAAATTCAATTGGTTGGTAGTGGTAATTAGGAGCTTGAGCCATGGGGACGCGTGGTGCAAAGTGTTGTGGATTCGGTCTGTAAGAGTATTGCGGGTTCGGTCTATAAGGCTGTTGGGGTTGGTTATAAGGGTTTGGTTTCCGAAAGGGTTGGTTATAAGGGTTTGGTTTCCGAAAGGGTTGGTTGGGTCTTTTAGGACCGTGAGAGGAGTTTAGGTTGGCTATAATAAACGAGCATTTGTTGTAGATTACGTTTCTTACTTCGTCTAGAGTGCTGGGATCAAAGATCATGATGTGGTTGCTTAATGTCGGGGGCAGGCATTTATATATGTGGAAGATTATTTCCTTGTCGACCCGCGTTATCAGTTGTTTCAGGGCGTCCGCTGTGAGTCCGTCAAGTTTGAGTCTAATATAAACTAAATTGCGTAACTCCTGTATCCTATTGACGAAGTCAAATCAGTTGGTTTGTAGAATCTCATCTTTGAGTATCTCGTAAGATCTCGAGTCAGCGAAACTCTCTTTTAAGTATTTTAATAAATTTAACAGATGGTCTACGTTGTGTGAGAGGAGTATGTTTCTAGCGGGCCCTAGTAATCTACTTTTAACTTTTATAAAAAGAATATTATGGTTATAGTCCCGTTCAACTATATTTTCTGCACAGACTTTGGCGAATGCACTTTCGACAATCTCGCAAAAGAATGCCAGCTCCGAAGGGTTTCCGTCAAAGTAGGGGATGTGGTCATAGTCTTGTTTGGAGATCTTGTAATTTATTTGGGCCATTTCAGGGATGGTTTCTTTAGGAATGACTAATTTAGAGGGTTTAAGGACAGATGAGCTACTTACAGTTTTTAAACGTTGTTGTTGACTCGCCAGCTTGCTTTTCTTTTATCGTCTGAGGATGGTCCTGGTTCTTGTGGGTCGAGTACTGCGAACAAGCCACTGATGTGGGAGCTTCAAGTCTTCTTTGATGTGGTGAGACAAATGGTCGCACGTGAGGTGACAAAATGGTCGCACTGTTCGACTTAAGCCTTCGCAGTCCCTGTTCGGGCGCCAGTTATGTTTCAAGAACCCGGAAGTTACTTTTTAAAAAGATATTTATTTAAGAATACAATATAATAATGATTACAACAATTAAGGCACTGGTTAACACTATAGACAACTTCGAACTGTACTGTACGGTGGTGAGCTTAGAACTGACTGCCTGCTGGCCGGTGGGAGTATTTATATGCTACCAGCTCTTGCTGACGTAGCAATGGTAGTTTTCCTGGAGATAGTGTCATAACTTCAATTCTCTTTGCAAAACGGTGAAACATTACATATCATTCCTTACTATCAAGATAAAGGCAAGGAAGGAAAAATGGTAAACCAATTTCATTTTAAATTTACGAAAGACCAGCTAATGCTAACTTTCGACTCGTCGCCGTAGTTTTCCAACATTCAGAGAGAGAGTGAGAGTGACCCAAACATAGAAAATTATAAGTTTAGAAGTTATTATAACTTTTAAACAAAACAAAACAAAAAAAATTCAATATTTTTAATTCCCTAAAAGTTATATCATATTACAAGTAGTACTGGGTGATTTATATTTATCTACCATATTACCTGGAAGTTCTGTCATTGTTTTGTTTTATTTTAAACAATTGTTTTATTTTAATTTATTGTTTTTCTTAGAACATTGGGTATTTAAATATAAAATAATAATGAAACAAAGAAATCTTTAATAATAGAAAAACTATGAATTCCACCCTTTTAAATTTATTTAACCTATTTTATTTTCTGTAACTGCTTTAATGTATTGGGATCATTCTAATTTTTTGACATTGAGCTCGGAAAAGAGTTTTTTTTTTATTGTTTGTTTTTTGAGTCATATATGTCTGTATATTTGTATATATGGACCGCACAACTAGAAAATAGAAAACCGTAGAATGCTGAAACTTGGTTTTCTGTTTTTATGGGCCAACAGAGGGCAATATGATTTTGGTCAAAATCCATATAGACCGGAATTGCCATCTTACTGCACGAATTTTTCAGTTTTCGTTGGGGGGGGGGGAGGCAATTCCCAGAACCATGGCTCTAACGATTTTCTGCAAACTTGTTGTATTAATTAATCAAAAATAAGAAGTTACCACTTTTAGTTATAACTTTTTTCCGGGAAAATGAATTAAGGTGTTTCCGGGGGGGGGGACACATTAGGCTTTCCATTAACGTATCATTTCAATGCGTAACCTAAATTCCGAGCATGAAGAAAATCTGTTCACCAGAAGTGCTATTTTTTTTTATCCTAATTATAGGTGGAATGCATGCATTTGTATACATTAGCAATTATGTATGAAATTTGCACCTGGGCAATACAAGTAAATATATCAATGTATATACAAATAAATATATCAAAACTATGTTAATTTGCAGGAAGAGAAAGTCTTGAGATGTGTAAGAATTTCGAAACGGAATTTTCACCGAAAATTTAGTTTTTTTAAGCCGGAAATGAAGTTCTAAATTGATAGCTATCAACAAGTCCTACCTCAGTTTTTATCACGAAAGTTTAATTATTGCGTTACTCAAATTCTGAAAATTGTAGAAAATTGTAGAATTGTGGATAATTGAAAGCATGACTTTAGTGGAATTTTTACTTACATTTACTGCTGGTAAATTACCGGAAATACTTGCTTTACCAAGTTATTACAAGTTTTGGGGTTTTCTGGATAAGTAAAAATGGTTTTCCAAATTGTCAGTATGTGTGTGTGTGTATTTACAGAATATCACAAAAATCGAAAAATTGCAGAAAGTCCAGACTTGGTATTTCTAATTAGACACACTACCATCGCATCAGACCAGAAGATTTCGGGCAAAATTCATCAACCGAAAGTGCCATTTTTACTGAAAAGGATCAATGGAAGCACTGATAATTGACCCTACAGTGCGGTATGAGAACAATGATAAGCACCAAGCCATGAACGTTTACCTCGAGAAGAAGTCCATTTATGAAAAGTGTATCCCCTACTACCAAGAAAAATTCAGGGAGCAATTTGGGGAAAGAGAATTTCAGGTCCTTGGACTTTGGTTTGGTTCACCATACCGAGGATGACCTTAGACTTCTTCAAGGAGGTAGCATTGAACAGGAGAAGTTAGGGAGAATAGGGGAGTCCATAATTATAGATTCTTTGGGGATAATTAACCATCACATCTATGGTTGACGGTGCTGTATGTACTCTCTTCCTACGCATTGTGGCGTGGATCTGTACACGCTTAGACTCGATTTTCCCCCTTAAAAATTAGGGTACAAATGCATATGTTGCATGCATGACAACTTAGTGTTTTATCTGCACACTAAAGCATTTTTCACATGTACATAAGGACTATACATATTATATTTATGTGTATATATATATTTCTCTTTAAATGTCTGCTTTCAATGTCCTCGTGACTGATGAGTACGCTGTGTGTCCCAGCAACTCAACTCAGTTGAGCAGCCTCACTGACCATGGTCGTGTATCTCCCTTTTATTTGTAATATTTTCCCCGCAAAAATTGATTTTTTGGGGAATCTAGGAAAACTTTAGCGTTATTGGTTTTTCTTTAAATTACCAGTTCAGTAAAATATATAGATTTACCACCTACATAATATTAATATACATTAGAATCATTGATAGAATTATAAATCTGTATTAAATCGGATAACCGGATGTGCGATTTTACAAAATAAGTATTTGAGTTTTTTGGAATTTTCATGAAAACGATGACAGCTATTTTCCTTAATACTTGGTATGCTAACTGCACATATATAAACGAATCACTTTTATTTGTAACATTTTTGCAAAAAAAAAATATTGATTTTGGGGGGAATAAATGGCGATAAATTCCAAATATTATATGCATTTGGTTCAATGGTTTTTTTGGTAAAATGTGTGAATGTTTCACAGCAGATTTTTTTTCGGTCGCGATCAGTATTTTTCTTAAATAAATACTTTTGCAAAAAAAAAAATTATTTTAGAATGTTGTGGCGAATCAGTGACATTAAAGTTGTGTTTAACCTCCCATTATAAATTTTTCTAGCACTAATATAAATTGCCGTGTGGTCCCAGAAACGTACTCATATTCACAGTCATTCACTGAAGAAATCAAGATTTGGAAAAAAATTCAATTACAATTGTATTAACTCCAGTCAGTGAAAGTCGTGTGTGTTTCACACTAAAGACCTTTTTTGATTTTTTATTCAGAGTGTAAGTCCTGGACTTGTTAAAACTCAATCAAACGACTCGCTACTGAGTCCATACCACATCCATCTACAACCTAACCCCGTTAATCATAAAAAAGACAAGGATTTAATTTCTTCCCATTACAATTATTTCCTCTGTTCCCTTAAAAAATCCTGAGGGGAGAGAAAAAAAAAATGTAATTTTCTACCCCTACTGCATACTTAACCATACATAACTTTCCCCACACATCGCGGTCCATACATAACGGTCCCTCTTTTCTTCCGGCTGCCAGCCTTACAACATACATCCCTTCATTACAGACTTAGCAGTCCCACAGTAATCACACTTATGTATTGTTTTTATTTGGAATTATAATTTTTTTTTGCAATGCTCCTGAAGAAGGCAAACAAAGTTTGCCGAAACATCGAACTTTTTAACTATTAAAAACAAATAAAAATTACTTTTGTCGTTTTTTCTGTTTTTTTACCTTGAATTGGTCGATAAGCCATGTAAACACACAAAACTCATACACTAAAAAAACATTTTCTATGAGATAATTCATTAAAAAAACACAAAACTTAATTACTACAATTATTTGTGACGATCGCTATATTTCTTTTTACTAGAAATAAGAGAAAATAATGATTTTTATTTTAACAGAATCTATTATGGTTTATTATTATATCATGATGAAATATTTTTTGATATTACCTTGTCTAATGGACAGGATACAGACATTAAACCTACATTTTGTGTCTAATCGTCTAGCCGCAAAATAGACATTCATAGGATGTCCTATTATGGTAATTACTTAATCAAAATATTGATTACACCTCGTTTCAATTTTCTAATAAGACTAAAGGTTATTCACACTAATGGCTTTTTTCAGATAAAATAGTTGAATATTTATTTATTTTGTTTTTGTTATTTTTTAAGAATAATTAAATCTATTTTTAGTTTCGTAATTAAAATATATATTTGTGTGTGTAGGTGTGTGAGTTTATTAAAAATATTAGGTCACTGCTCTCCCAATGAAAGTGCAATGTTGTTTAAATAAGATTCCTTGAATTAAAAATTTCAGAAATATAATCTGAATCAAATGATATTTCTCTTAATGCAATTATTATACGTTTGATTCTCACAAATTATCATAAAAATCAGAAAAGAATTTTACTGTTTAGTCCGTCATCTACATAATAGTAATATACATTAGAAGTAAGTGATGTAATAAGTAAATTCTATTGAAATACCATAATATTATAGAGGGGAGATTAGACGATTCAGTTCATCAGAACTATCGAAAACTATTTTCTTTGTAGAAAAATATTTAAAATAAAAATGATAACCTTTATTTGTTTAGTTACTATGCAAATTTAATAGAAAATTACTGGAGCTGTTTACTAGAAAATTGCAATGAACTGAAGTAAATACGATGGAACCACAAAGCAGCCATGAACATTCACGACACAAAAGCTAGACTTCTATAGTTCAATCAGCAACCGCATCGCAGCGCCTCCTCTCAGAATCAAAGCGCTATGCATTTTACATGTCCCCAGCAATAGATACTGCACTTTCAAATATTACTCCAAACAACGAAGAAGTATTACGTTCGTGTCAGTGATTTTCGAAATTGAATTTCTACCGGAAATACATGTTTTGAGGTCCACTAAATATGGAAAACGAATTTTCATAGTGAATGGTCTATAATGTGTATGCTTTAAGTGATATCTCAAAAAAACAAAAGCTCGCAGTATGCAAAAACATGAAATTCCTTTTAGGTTCTACACCATATCCAGACAAGAAGATTTCGAGCAAAATCCATCAACCGAAAATATAAATTTACTGAATGTTAATTTTTTTCAGTTCGTGATTTTCTCGAAAGCAGCTCCGACGATTTTCTTCAAACATTATATATTATCTACAAACATAAATACCTATCACTTTTATTTGAAACATTTTGCCAGTAAAATTGATTTATTTGGGTTTCCTTTAAAGTACTACTTCAATATAAAGTGGGATTTTATGGAATTAGTTTTTTATTTTTGGGGGGGGGGGATTTTCTCAATACAAGGTATTTTAAGAAATTCAATGATTTTCCTTAAACTTGGAATGCATGCTACGTAGATAAAAATATATAACTTTTATCTGAAAAAATTGATTTAGGTGTATTTGGGGTGGGGGTTCGTTCAGTTAGTATAAATTTAAATTTGCACAAGTTTTGTTGGTGTCGATATATAGGGTGCTACTTTTGAATGTAAAGTTGCAATTTAAAAGTAAATTTCTTGATTGAATTTTATTAGAGTGTGGGAAAAATTTGTGTAAATGTTTAACACCAGATTTTTTTTAAGAATATTTAAATTTTCAGAGACATTTTCCGTGGTAGCCTGCTTGATTTTGTGGTCATCGACTAGTTTAGGGTGTTCGCCCATCTTCAGGATGCGTTTTTCAGACAGTGTGACACTCCTAAGGAGTGTGAAACTAAGTCTGCTCTGTGAAAGTCTGTGTTGTCACACTGTCTGAAAAACGCATCCTGAAGATTGGCGAACGCCCGAAACCGGTCGATGACCACAAAATCAAGCAGGCTACCACGGAAAATGTCTCTGATGCTTTCCAGCTCTGCGGAACCAACCACCACAACAAATATTTAAATTTATTTAGTTCCCTAATTAAAATCAACCCGGGCGGAAACAAAATACATTTTTTAGGGAATGGAATAGCTAAGTGGTTAGCGTCCTGGACTTCCACGCGGAGGACCCGGGTTCGAGTCCAGCTATGCTACCCTTAAATTTTTTCTTCCTAGGAACCTCTACAGCATCCGGTGATGGACAGTGTTGTCTGTAACGAAAGAACACTGTTCGGAGGCCGGCAGTGCACTGAAAGGCTCCGGGCGCCAATGACCAATAGATGTTGAAGTATCTTAAATTAAAAAAAAAAAATTAAAAAAATAGATAGTTTATTGAATGAAAATTGTTACTAGGTCACCTCTTTTTCAATGAAAGTGAAATATTTTTTTTTAGAATTAAAAAATATGGTCTGAAACATTCGATTTTCCCCTTCAACAATTCTATAATTTTGAGTCACATAAATTACACATTTGTAAGAATTTTCAACTCTTAAATTGAAATTGAATAATTAAATCTACCTAATTTAAGTCAGATTTAATTATAATGTTTTCCACTCCTTAGAATCGGTTGTAAAGATAGAAACTGGGAATAAAAAGCCAGAAAAGCCTGAGGACTTAGCATCACTGACCAGATAAACTTCAAAATATACGATCATCTGCCCGATAACTTTGACGAGTTAACAAAACTCCAACATCAACACTGAAAGTTTCACCGTATTAGCCACACGAGCTCATCCACCCGTTAGGACTAGCAAGTCACTCTTCAAGTGACACACATCAGACAACACTACGATTCTACATTCATCATCACTCTTTGCAAAGTCACTCAACCCTCTAGACTCTAGAGTATATAGTGTCAGTTCTTATGTTTCCCATTTCCCCATTCATCAACCATTATTCATGCCTACCATTTACAAAAAAAAACAATTCCGGTTGATGAATTTTGAAATCCAAATTTTCAGATCAAAACCGCTTATAGTAACAGTAATTAAATGTGATATTAAATTTAGCCTTCCTGTGGAGATTATGTATTTGAAATATTTTTCCACATAGAACTATTCGCTAAAGAAGGTAACAGGTTTGAAACAATCATGAAAAATCGAACTCGGAAGTTTTATTATATATTTATTATTTATTTCCCATAACTTTCTTACCAGTTGTTGGAACTGTAATTGTATTTGAGAAGCATTGCAGAAGGGCCGACGAACGTATTCAGGACTCCACAAAAACCCCATAAAATAATGATTTCCTGGTAAAAGTGTATATGTGTAATAATGTGTATACAAAGTTTATAAGTGATGTTATGTAGTATATACAAAATTTATATGTGTAGTAATGTATATACGAATTTTATATATGTAGGAATGTACATACAAAGTTTATATGAGTTGTATTGTAGTATATACAAAATTTATATGTGTAATAATGTATATACAAAGGTTATATGTGTAGTAATGAATACACAAGATTTATATAGTAGTGATATATGTACAAAGTTTACATGTGTAGTAATGTATATACAAAGTTTATGTGTAGTAATGTATATAATGTAATAATGTATGTTCAAAGTTTTAATGTGTAGCAATGTATTTCTTTAGCATCATTGAAGATAATCGCGGAAAAAGTGGGGGAAAAAAATATTCTGATAATAGTCACTTCCTGTTCACCGATTTTCTTTTACCTTAGTATGTATTAAAATACTTAAATTGTCCTTTTTATTATATACTAAAGTAAAGTAATGCCAATTTTTTTAAGATGACTACCTCTAACTGTCTTGGGCGTTGCTATTTGAATATATTTACATTGTAGTCCAGAACACAGCATACAAATGCAGTCCAGATCAAATCTTACAGCATTTCAAATCTACCATCACAGATTCTATAAAGTGATTCTGTATAAGAAAATATAATGGAATCTCAAATCATCTTCCTTTAACGAGAAAATTCACCGCGAAACGTTGGACTCAATGGTTCCGATACTAGCTGTACTGAGGTACCAACAAGTCGCATTTCAACTACGTATTACCCCTCTGCCACAACCATTGCAATCCATTGGCAAATGAGTTTCAACTTGGACAGCCAAGCTTCCCCATAGGCTGTCACTGTAAGATACAGGAAAGATTGGGATAAAAAGGGCAGTAATATGAAGATTTGACAAGTCTCAGGATCAACCTGGAAAGATTTACAAGCTAGCAGCTTTAGTTATTCTATCGATAGAACAAGCAAGCGTTCTAACTAGCTGCCTCATTCTTTAGACGACTTTCAACAGTATTAGTTGACGTATATCACTCTTCACTCGGTCACTCTAACAGCTATTTACTATTTTCTCCTCACATTATCCACCATCACTAACCCACCAACTCTCCTGTATCCAACACCGGAAGCTTAATGTTGCTACACCAACAAGAAACCGCCAAAAATGAATTTTCCTGGAAAAACATTTCAAATAAAAGTGATTGCCATTTATGTGTTTAGATAGAGTGCAAATTCTGAAGAAAATTATTGAAACCATTTTTTGAGAAAACAGAAAAAGACTGAGAATAAACTATTTAGTAAAGTCACACTCTTTTGCTTGATGATCGTTAACAGAAATCTACGTGTTAGAAAACGACGGTGGTGATAACAAAAATTTCGTTTATAAGATATTTTGTTCACATATATCCCCATTCACACCATTTCCTAATAAATTTTTTTCGACTCAGGAGACCCCCCAATACAAGTATTTTAAGTAAAAAATCAGTATAAAAAATTTGACAGGATTATAATAATTACTCCAATACAACAGTGAGAGCAATACCAAATCTATATTTGACATAGGACTAACAGTCTATTCCAAAGTTTCGGTAATAATTGGTTAATCGAAAATACCAATGACAGAAATCATTTTTTCTTTTTTCCTTTTTCTTCAGTTTTTCTAATTGAAAATTATTTAAGCCAATTAATATTATGTGTATTTCTTCTCTTTTCTTTAAAGAATAGATATATATTGAAACTTTCTCTTCTTCGTTTTAATCATTTTTAATTTTACAAAAATGTTTTCAATTGAATATGAAGAAACGAGACAACCGAGTTAATCCATTAGTTCTCCTCTCGGTTAGTATTTCATTTCCCAATGTTGGTGCTAAGTTGTGCTCATCATGAGAGATAAAATGTTCTTCAAAACCCAACCTAAAGTCCATTCAACTTATTATAATGGCCGCCCTGTCACCCATTCACTTTGCTAACATACCATTTTCTCATTTTTATAAAATAGCAAGTTTTATCCGTTCAACAATAATAGATTTTTTTTTTTACATTTTGTTTTATTTTTAACTCTTTTAACTGTATTTTGTTTTCTTATCTGACTGAACTTTATCCCATACATTTAATACATTATTTTACTTTTTTTTTCCTTTTTTTTTTAACCTTCGCCAGACTCTTGTATTAACCTCCAGTTATGGATTTCCAGTTATATGTTTTCATAGGAAGTTCGCCAAATCTAAAAATAATATATTTCCTTTAAAATAGTGAAGTTAGGCCAAAATGGGAACAAAACTCAATTTTTGCCATCAATCAATTCGCAGTTTTCAACCATCTTTTTTCCCTATGCATTGACCATTCGATCTCCATCAGTCCAGTACTGAAAGACATTGTCGTTTGTCGAATATCTTATGTCCGGTATTGCAAAGCAAACATCTAAATGCGACGGAATTCATTTCTTGCTCTTGTTTACACAAAGGCATGTAATAGGAACCAACGAGAGGATCCGTAGCAGAGAAAGAGAGACAATATGACAGGACCACTCTCTCGGCCTAGATTGGGAGAAACTACATAAATACAGCGACGAAAGATAGATATACAACAGGGTTCACTCGCCAGTCACAACGTGTCATTTACTTACCCTTTACCACTCTACCATACTCGACCATTTTAAGTGTAAAGTCCGGGCAGTCAGTATCACTTCTTATATTGTACAGTATTAGCCATATTTTGTTTGTTCATTCAAACCGGACCATTTCTCTCTTTCATCAACCCAATTAAGGATCCAAAGAGAATATCCGTAGCAGAGAAAGGGAGATAAAATGGCAGGACCACTCTCTCGGACTAGAATGGGAGAAACTACATAAATACAGCGACGCTAGATAGATATACAACAGAGTTCACTTGGCAGTCACAACGTGTCATTTACCTTATCCTTTAGCACTCTATCATACTCGACCATTTTAAGTGTAAAGTCCTGGCAGTCAGTGTAATTTTTAACATTATACAGTGTTCAGCCATATCTAGTTGTTCATTCAAACAAAACCATTTCTCTCCCACAACATACCCATTATAGGCGCACTAGATTGTCCACAAGGCTGGTTTTGTATAGGGGGCACTGGAGATAGTCGTGACTTGGGGTCATGTCCCTTGTTTATTTTGATTTCGAGTTTTATAATATATTTTGTATCTTCATTGATTCCTACATTAGTCCTGTACTTTCTTCGGTTTGGTTCTTATTCTTCTTCTTACACTACGGTTCTTGAAGCTCCTCAACCATTCTACACAACTTCCCTCTGGCATTAGCCAACCTTATTCAACATCTTAAACCTAACAGCTTCAAATCGTTTTCTGTATTCAAATCACTACAGACGCGGTCGTTCCCGTCTTCTAGTTCCTATTGGATGACCAAGGAACATTTTGTTTTCAAGGTCTTATTTTCCTCCATCCTGATTAAGTGCCCGATCCATTTCAGCCTGCTACGTTTAATGCCTGGACTAAATCCCAAAGCTCACCGTTGGACCTAGCTTTCCATGTATCCGCTCTTCTGTTTTATAATGTTATAACTGTATGCATGTTTGGTACTATTGGAATAAAAGCTCTATAGATATTAATATTATTAATTTTAATACCTATATTTCCAGAAAAGTTTAAATATTTCGATTATATTATTAATATTTTTAATATTTTATTAATTTTTTCATTTTGAAAAATCTTCTTTATTTTTTAACTGTTTGGTTTCTTCAAATATTCACTTTAAACTTTATTTTACAACGTCAACATCCTTTGCCTGCCGTCAGGCCGTAGCAAATGTATTAATAAACAAATAAATTTAAAGAATCCATTTTAATATTGCCTTAAAATAGACACTCTGTCAAAACTTGGCAATTGTAATAACATAATTAATATAGTTAAATAGAATACCGTAAAGAAACTTGCAATAACTTTGACAATTACTTTAGAATTTAACGTGTAGTTTATATAGTTATTTATTACCCACTCTGCCGACGGTCTTGTACCATGGTAGCTGTCTTTCAAAACAAAAATTATATTTTCAAAGAAGTTCGTATTTTTATTTTTATTTTGTATTTGTATTTTAGAAGTTTCTATTTTGTATTTGTATTTTAGAAGTTTCTATTTTGTATTTGTATTTTTATATTAAATAAAGACTTCAAATTAAAATAATATACTTAAATAGTTTTAAATAATTTAATAAACTGTGTTTGTTTTCGACCGAATGCCCATACAAGATATTTATTTACATGTCGTTATTAAGGGCAATTAGACATTTAGTAAATATTTCAAATTGAAGAAAATCTAACACAATTGTAATATTTGTATCAAGAAAAAGTTACTTCTGGGAGTTTCACACAAATTTTTTTTGGGCTGGAAATACCTCTGTGGAATATACACTATGTTAGGCGCTGTGAGAATCCACCTACCACCAAATTGACAATATTTTGGCAATACAAAATCATATCAAATCAAAAACGTGTTTTTATTTATCATGCTTATTTTTAAAATGATATTAAATTATGTTTAAATAAATTTAAATTATTTATATTTAAAGTAATTTTATTAAATTAAAGTAATTAAAATGAAATTATTATGAATAATTTAATAATTATCTTATTAAATTCTAACTTGTGGAACCAAATTATCTTCTTCCCTCGATTGAAACACAGATTATTTGCATGATATATAGTATCTCCTACTGTGCCCTATTAAAAAAAATACCTTAACAAATGCCACCATATCCGAAGGGAGCCCTCCTCAGAATCTCTAGGGAGGACGTGGGAGGTCGTGGGCTAAGCTCTAGGAAGCGAATGCTTCCTTCTGTTGGCTCCCTCCCCTGGGACTTTCCTAGGGATAGTATGACTAAGAAATATAGCTTCGTTAGGAATTTTTCTACGAAGCTAAGTACGAAAAGGGAGTGGAGCGAAGGATCCGCCCTGGATAGTATTAGCAAGCATGCCACTAAGTGGTATACAGATGGGTCTAAGACCCTCGAAGGAACCGGGGCAGGAGTGTTTGGGCCTAGAACCAAACACTCAGAACCCATGGGTAGGTTTCCCAGCATCTTCCAGGCGGAAATTCACGCTATTGGAAGGTGCGCTCAGTTGAACCTTGATCGAGGATATCGGAATCAGGAGATAGTTATCCTATCCGACAGTCAGGCGGCCATTAAAGCACTGAGCTCTTATGTAATCAGTTCTAAAATGGTATGGGAATGTCTAGGTAAGCTTAATGACCTAGGCAGGAGAAATAAAGTTACCCTATATTGGGTGCCGGGACATGTCGGCGTGGAGGGTAATGAGGTAGCCGACACCCTGGCAAAAGAAGGCGCTGTATCTCCTCTTATTGGGCCAGAGCCCTTTTGTGGAGTCAGTGACCAAGTATTTCTAGAAGAAATCAAGAAGGAGGAGGTGGCGGAAAGAGCTCGTCTCTGGAACACCATCCCGGGACTGAGGCAGGCCAAGGTCTGTCTGGGTGGCTATAACCAGAAAAGGTCGAAAGCCTTCATCAGTCTGAGTAAGAATAGGATCCGTACCCTTACGGGATTCCTTACGGGGCATTGCAGACTCACAGACTCAGGGGGCACCTGAAGAACCTTGGCCTAGAAGATGACGGCGCATGCAGATTCTGTGGAGGAATTCTCTCTTCAAACTTTATCTATTCTTATAGTACAGTATACTACTGAAATAACTTATCTTCCCCCCACCCCAATAAAAATGACTTGATAAAACACTGAACATACTTAACAACAGTATAAAAATTTAGTTATAAAGTATTCTTCAAAACATGCTATTTATTATACACTATTTTAATGATTAATCATAATTTATAATAATTCAATTTTGTCGTTAAACACATACACATAGTAACATAACCTTATAACCTTCCCACATAGTTATATACAACCAAAAAATCAACAAATGTGAGTGTAACAGAAACAATATGTTGAAGTGAATTCTCTACACGAACTTGGTGAATTTGCTTGACGTTGGATGAAAATCCGCAAGCGATTAGGAAGAAAATCAATATTCATGCTCCGACGGATAAAATACCAGATGTTATCCAGCATAGAGGACCCATCCACATATTTAATATATTAGTTGTTGAATGTACCGAACACTGTGATCTGCTGTTTATCTTACAAAATTCAAAAAAAAAAAAAAATAAAAGATACAGGAATAGAGATTTAACTTTAGAACAATGTAGTATCAGGAGAAAATTGGTACAGCTGAAGGTATCCATGAAGACAAGGTATTTGTTATATAATAATATAAGATTTTATTGGGATGAAGAGGAAGGTGTTACCACTAAGAAGAAAGATCTCCAATTACTTGCTGCTTGCCGTATGTTTACTGATTATCACATCAGTGCAGCTGCCAGCAAGATGTCATGATGAAAAATCAACATAACTAAAAAAAACAAAACGATTTATATCAATCTTCAAGTCAATTTCATATCAGGGTAATTGTGTTACATAATGTTCTCTTTATTGTGTTTTCATAAAGTGGGGTTTTGAAATATTAAGGGTTTGAACTCTCTTTATAATTTGGACGGATAGGAAAGTGAGTAGAAATGGACCTGGATTTGTGATGATGTTAATTTGAAGTTGCCTCAACTCTTTTCTGATAATCTTTTATTTCTTGAGTCCTGCAGTTAAGAATTATTCTAAGGGCAGGGGAAGTGGGAGCATTGTAGTGTTTGTTCGGAAAAAAATTTGAGGGTAAAATTTTGTTGATTAATGGCTCGTATTTCTGGATTTCATTATTTGTGAATATGAAGCCTGATCCATTAATTTTATGGTATAATTACTGGATACCTAATTTAAACTCAAAATATATTGTTAATATGTTAAATGAAGAGCTGTATGATTCTAACTTATTGTATAAACAATGTTGAACTTAGTTATGTTTGGGGGATTTCAATGCGTGGATTGGGTTATTAAATAATAATTTAGATTTATAAATAATAATTTCAAATCGGTTGTGTCATCTTACAGTCAATTCTCTGACCAGCGTAGAGAATCTTTTAACAGTAGTTGATACCAATAAATTAAAAAATGTCATTTTGTAATTAATTCTTTGCAGTACAAAGCTTTTGTCCTAAATGACTAAAAACAAGGTCACATTGTTTATTAACTTAAATTCTTCCACTTCTCTTGACATATCCATACTCATAATTTCTACCCAACATAATTTTATGATAAAAGTATATCGAAACAAGTTTTCATTTTATGTTAATTTTCTATTACCATTAATGAGTTTCTCTAAGAGAAGTGGGCGGTGTGAGACACTTCAGAATAGACTGAATACGGTTTGGACATTGTTTTTTTTTTCTTTTTTTCTCTTATTGAGAACTAAGTGCAAACTTCAGTGCAATGACTATTTGAACTTGTTAACCTACGTTTATTATGTTTTCTTGACGTAACTTATGTTAATTGTTTTGTAATTTATTCAGGCATAATTGTTATTATTATTATTATTATTATTATTATTATTATTATGCTGCTTTTAAACAATTTCACTAAAATCAAAATAAATTAAAGAGCTAAAGTTCACTTTATTGATGTGTTTTTAGTATATGTTTTTTTATTTTTATTGGATGCTTATTTCTGTCATTCATTTTTGTCTAAGATAATTTACTTTTAATTTGGTGTATCTTTTTTTCTCTGTGTTTTGTAGGATCTTAACTTCAGTTTCTATATTTTATATGTATTATACTAACCCTTGCTACAAACTGTACAGTTCATAAACAATAAATAAATGAAATGAAACTAATTTTTATCAATTAAAATTTGGCTATCCGTACGATTTCATATGTGATTAAAATTCTTATCAGTTAGCGTCTTTGTACGAAATGATATGGTAGATGATCTTTTATTATAATTGGAACCCAATTGTGATGTAAAACATTTCTCATGGAAGATAAGTGAGCATGATAAAATTTTGCTTTAATTAGAACAATAAAATCTCAAAAAAAATTTCAATTTTGGGACTTTTTCGTAAAAAATCCGATTTTTTTCACTTTTTTTTTTTTTAGATACATTCTAAAAAGTTTTGATGGTTTTGCCAATGGTATTCTGCGATCAATTTCGGATAAAAAACCACTGTTATGTATATTGTGTGTTTTGATATTTTTTGGTGAAGTACAGACAAGAGAGCTCTAAATTTCAAGCCTTATATGTGTAATTTTCATTATAATTGCTGTACTTGTATACAATTACTAACACTTACATTATAAGTTATTTATTGCTATTATCAATTATAACCTTGGAGTAATGAGTTGGAGAATATGCTTATTTATATTGTTACTTAACATGATACAAACAGCTTACTTGCACCCTAGGGATAAGAACTAAGGGAATATATGGTTGGAAGTAACAAGAGTTTTCCTACTTACATGATTCAGAGATGTGTTTTGCGGGTTAATGAATGGATAAAGTTATGTTTACGAGCATGGAGTTTTTAGTTTATGTTTGTTTTCTATGTTTTAATGTTGTAGTTAGATGTAGCGAGAGAGTTTCAACAACAGTTTCTCTACTTAACTTTTCAATCTTACATTGTCTTTGTAATCCCCTTTTCATTATCTTTGTAATTAATACCTAGAATAACGGAAATACATATTTTAAGGAATAGGAAAAAAAATGTTTTTAGCAAATGGTATGTTTGTGTGTATGTCTTGACAAAATATCTCGAAAAAGAAAAATCGCAGCAAGCTCAACTAGTTATTTAAGGTTATATATTCGTATTACCCCCATCGGATTTGATAAGAAGGTTACGTGTCAAATCCATCAACTGCAAGTGCGAATTTATTGAATATTATTTTCAGTTTTACGCGATTTTCTTTAAACTTTGTATATTATCTACATGCATGAATACCCCTCAGATTTTTGAATACGTGGATAGATCTGTAATGCTGGATCAGCTTTATTATCTATCGGCTGTATTTGTAACATTATTCCGGAATAATTAATTTTTGTGGGTTCCGAGGAAACAGTAGCGACGTTATGCTTTACTTTGCAATTCAGTATAAAATATGGTTATATCACCAACATAAGGGTATGTCCACACTTGTGCGCTTTCCTCTTCCTCTTCCCTTTCAACTTGCGCTTCCTCTTTCCATTTCAATTTGCGTTGCGCATGCCTCTTGAGGCATTCAATTTGTTGTCCACACTTCAATTTGTTGTCCGTTCAGTGTGTATTTTATCGATGGATTCAGAAGCGGCATTAGCTATTTGTGCAGGTTACCTGTTTTTGAAAAGTGCACGAAAAAGGAAAAAAACAGCGAGCCCTCATTTTATGAAACCATTTGCAACTGACCTTAATAAGGGCTCGCCGAAAAGAGTATTTAATTACAGGCTATTGAGAGCAAGGAGAATCGTTGAAAATGCTTTTGGGTTGATGGCAACAGCGTTCAGAATTTTTCGTAAGCCTATAGAAATTACAGTTATTGGGACTGTGGTTGATATAGTGTTAACTTGTCTTCTGCATCCTAACTTTCTCCGGGCGCAGCTGGATGCAGCAAGACAGTATTCAACTCCTGGAAGTTTTGATCACGAGGATGAAAGCACTGGTGAAGTTATTTAAGGCGCATGGAGAGAAATTACATCCAGTAAAAATGGTATGAGACCTCTACAACAATACCACGGAACAAGCATCACTTCTCGCACTTTTGTTGGCACATAATTTTGAATTTACATCCCATAAATCTGTTTGAAGACGATAATCTTCTATAAAATTAAGTGTCTCATAATCAGAAATCTGCTGTCGGAGATATTATTAATAGTTGAATAATATCAATTACTAATAAAACTATTATTAAAATAATAATTAAATAATATTTAAAATTAATTATATAATATATAACCTATAAAAATATCCCACAACACGTAGCGAGATCAACAAGAAGCATAGAAGTTGAACGAAAATCCAAGTAGTTGGATTACGTGCGCTATGGTTGCGATATGAAAATAAAGGCCCATTCAACTTCCATGAGGTACGCAATATCCTCGTTCATCTCGTTCATCACAGCGTGCGCTATGACGCATGCCTCTCTTGAAAGAAAAGTTGCACCAGTTTGGACATACCCTAGTAAAAGTATTAATAAAAATTTACAAATTTGAAAGAAGTCAGTGTAACAAAGACCGTATCCATTACAGAATAGGTTTGAGAGTTATTTGGGAATTTTCTCGAAAACGGTTACAATGATTTTCACCGAAATCGGAAAATTTTTTTTGAATGATTTTTCCAAAAAAGTGATTTTAGAGGGGATTCGGGGGTATGTCAAGTTAGTTTTTAGTTTAAACTGCATAAGCTTTGTAGGGTTTTGACATAAAAGGCTCCACACCAGCCTGCTAGGGATAAAAATTTAACACCTGCCACCTTTTGTTTTATGGCCAATCGTACTAAATATTGTCAACGTACATATTTTAAAAACAATCTGTTGATTAAATTGTATTAATTGATAAGAGAATATTGTGTGAGTATTTCACATAAAATTTTTTGTTTTATTCTATTGAAATATGTATGAGTTTTATAGTCATGTAGCCAGAATGGGAAATAAAAAAAATCGCAAAATCGGTATACGAGGTGGAAGGTGGATGGTGACGCTGCGGCCGATCAAGAAGAAGCTGGGATGAGGAAGTGAAGGAAGGTTTGAAAGCAAGAGGAATAGAATGGAGAAGTAGAATTGTGTTGGCGAGGAATAGAGATGGATGAAAGAAGCACTGTAAGGTCTCTCCACACTGTCTAGACGGTAGAAGAAGGCAGCACTATGTATGTATGAATGTATAAATTTTATTGAATGAAACATTATATTCAAATGTATAAGAAACATTCCCATATAACGCAGTTCTTTCTGGAGTGAATGATGTGTGTAGAGCGGGATGCGGCATGTTTTCAGACGCGGTAATACATATTTCACTAGCGGAGTGAAAGCTGGCGGAATGAAAGAATCAATCATGCATCCAAAATGCGGGTAGTGTGAATTTAGCAGCTGAAATAGACATTCATCTACTTTCTAAATTGCACGACAGTTAAGTACCTGGAATGAAACACTTATAGTCCACCGCATTCTACAACTCTGACATTTTTCAAATTTGCAAAGTTTGCTTCAAAATAGAAGTTTTTATTATATGTTTAGTTGCTCTTGAATGTTGGGAACTAATCAACATTAAGGATTTATTTAGCAAAAAAAAGAAACCATCATTTCAACAAACAAAATCCAAGACATTTACCAGCACAAATTCCGCAGAACTACCTAAAATCTTTATTTATTTATTTATTTAGAAAAACTTTCAATTAAAAATGCTACATTTATATCTGTGCAGTTAGTAATCAAAACTGGCAAGCTAACCTGCAACATGACTTTATCTGTAGTAGTCAAGTCATAAATACGATGCTATTTGCAGACGACCAAGTATTGATTTCGGACAGTGAGGATCGCTTACAAAAAGCCGTGCATCAGGTACAGACGTTCGGTAGAGCATATAATTTAAGCATTTCCTCCAACAAAACGAAGGTAATAGCTTTCTGTGGCACCTATCCCATTTGATCAAAAATAGTCATAAATAATAGGGTGGCCGAGCAAGTAGATACATTTAGCTATGTAGGCTGCAATTTATACTACATTAGGGATGTTGCCGACATTCAGGAAAAGCTTCGTCTTTTTCAAGCCATGTGCGGAACTATAAGGCGCCCTTAGGTAAAAATGCGACCAAGGAAACTCAATTCAAGTTTTATAAAGTAATGGCCCTTCCGAGTATTTTATATGGATCAGAAACTTGGACCCTTACCAGAGCTCTTCGGCAAAGGAATGAGAGTTTTCCTTCCTAGGAGTATAAACTTGGAAGGAGGCATGTCTGTAGGCCTTAAGGTGGCAGCTCCAGCATCAGCCTTACCCTACGAAGGGCAATTACAATATGCACAACGACATGCATTTTACAATATGCATGCTACGACGGATAAAATAAATTTGTTGGATAATTGGTGAATGTATCGAGCTAATCGATATAAGGAAGGTAAAAGAATGGTTCATAGGACCCTCTTAGTACCATATTATTTAGTACTGCTGGTGTAGAACTACTGTGTAATTCGTTGTTGGTATATTTTTTATCTGTTTTATCTAACTGTTTAAAGCGGGAATTTGCTGTATTCTGAAGAATTTGTATTCTTATATTATGTTGAGCTATCTGAAATATAGTGAACTTTAATTGTGAAAACTATGTTCTATTCTTATATACCTACAACATGATGCATGTTGATTTAACAAAATTCATTTTATGGACGTTTCAAAATGTAGTATTAATCAGAAAATGCTGCTACATATAAAGGATAAAATTATGAAGAATTTTTGTTTTTCATTTTACAGAACAAATGTTCCAAATATGTATTTAATAGACATCATATGTATACTTCATAAACAATTATCAAATAGTTTTGATATTCTCACTTGGCAGAAGGATTTTTGCAGGTTATACCGCTGACTGCAACAGCTGGTACTGTGGTCTAGAGTGGGGATAGGCCTGCCTTGCCCCATTTTTGTTTGTGGGCCGACTGTATGGGTGAAGTACAGAAGTTATTTTTTTTTTTTAAACTTTATATTATTAAACAAAGTTATACAACTTTTTTTTTTGAAAACTTATCTATGTTTTCAATACACAAACATCAAAATTTCGTTGAATTTGCTGAACTATAATTTTTTTTTTAATTTAAGACACGTCAACACCTATGCTTAATGGCGCTTGGAGCTTTCTCATTGGCCTCATTGCCCGGTGCGTTGCCGGCCTTCAGACAGTTTTCTCTAGCTACAGACCAGACTGTGAGGCTTAAAGGCTCCTAGGAAGAGAACAATCTAAGGGCAGTACAGCTAGATACATATGGGGATCTTCGCAAGGAAGTCTAGTACGCTAACCACTGAGCTAATCCCTTCCATCCAGAACTATAATTAAAGCTAAAATTGATTGCACATGCTGGTCGGTTAATGTTGTTATTTTCGGAATTACATTATTTTTTTTAAAATTGAATATAATTGTTCACAGAAATATGTGTTGCCAAACATAATTAATATATACCTTATTGCAAATATCGCATAGGAAAATCGGTAGACTTATAAATAATTATAGAAATCTAGAATACCATAACATTCGTATATATTTTTTTTTATAATTATTCGTATTATTGTATTTTTAGAACTCTTGTACTGTTGCCAAAATCACTTTTGCTTGTGAGGAAATATTACATCTTCTCTGTAATAAAATATCTTCATTATGATGCGGTTTGATATTTTTTTTTAACCCATTTTTCTTGATGTATTATGGTTATGGAATATGGTCAAAGAAATGTAATATTAAGAAGAATTGATTGTGTTGTTAAAATTCCAAATTTAATCGAAATAGGCCAAGCAAAGATTGTGGATTAATTTATTGTTTTTTTTAGGTTCCGGCCATTTTTCAAAAATTCTTGAATAATTCTATTTAAACTTGTTATATATATATATACTAAAAACTTGATAATTTATTATTTTTATGCAGAAAATCTATGTTTTGATGATGTTGTGGGAGCCCAGAGATGACAATGAACAGTAAATTTCTGAATAGTAAATTTAAGAATTCAATATTATTACTTAATTATTTTATATAAAATAAAACTAGATTTGCCAATTTTTAATAATTATGGGCAGATGAAAGAATATATATTTTTTTTATTGATTTGGAAAGTTTAACATAAGCAGAATGAATAAGTTGAATTTTATGAAATTTGTTTTCTGTGTACTTTACGAAAAGTAAGTTTGCAGAATGCCATCCCCTCCTACTGCCCAGCATGCTAACTTCCAGCTGATAATTAAACAGAACAAAAAAAAATGCGAGGGGAGAGATAGAAGAAAATGTTCTAACAATCTTTATCGACATTCATCCATTAATTAATTTCTCACTCCAATAATTTTTGTTCAAAACTAACCAAAACTTTGTATCCATTAAAGAATTGTTGAAATATTCAACTAAAGATATTTTTAAAAAAAATTTTCCTACGCATTCTTCCACTTCCAATATATAAAGTTTTTTCAAACATAAATTATTTACAATGAGAATGTAAATATAATAAATTATTTGTTATAATCTCTTTCATAATTTTGCTTAACCATGTTTAAATGGAGAATAATATAATAATAAACAGTTGAATGTTGAGGAAATTCAACACAGCAATCATTGGGAAATTTCATGTCTCTGCGGCGACGCCTGTCCCCTTGCGGCGCATCTTCAATACGGGTTAACACCGCTGCTATGTCCACCTAAAGGAAACAACCCAGCTCCCTTCAAAAGTCACTAAAATACGACAATTTCAGAGCTTAACACAGTCTAAAATCTACTTGCAAGTGAGAAGTGTAGCCAAGCAAACAAGAAGATAGGAAACAGACTGCAACTGTTTTTCTAGACCATAATAAATAAGATTAACAAGGAGTCTAGTCAACTCTGATAGTTTCAACTAGCAATAGCTTCCAAAAAGTAGTCGACTCAGTTCAACGACCAAGGAGCCAATTTATGGGCTCTTGTAGTTAGCCAAGCTTGGTAACCGAATCAGAACAAGCAAGAGCATACTACAACATTCATCAAGCTGCACTGATATGTTTACATGATGGATAATACATAGTATTACAATGTTGTCCTAAAGGATATTGTGATCCTCGATCGTATAATGTCACACTCACAAGCACCCTACTATACCCACTTATTTAAAAGATCCGCCATATTACCAAGTATATATTTATAATTAATTTTTTAAACATTTTTTTATAAGTTATCAACAAATATTACAAAGTTATCATTTTTATTGTAGATAAATACTTAAATTTATTACAAATATACTTTCTAAAAATCGATAATCTTGATTTATTGTGTTTAATGAAAAATTAACGAAACCACAATAATCGATTCAAGCTTTCGATTTATTTACAAGTAATTTGTAAACCTATCACTACTTTTTGTTGGTTTTCTTAGTTTTATTCTTATAGAGTTGAGTTCTACTGTCTATCCGGCCATGTAGGTGAGGACAATGAACGGGCGGACGAGTTTGTTATAGTGCTATCGTCATTACCGGTTTGTAATTCCGTGCCAGCAGGAGCCGTCATCAAGCAATTTTCACAGAAACACAGAAAAATCAAAACAATCGAGGAAATGGGAGTTACAGAAGGACTGGATGGGCAGGTAGAGATGACTCTGGGCTGAAAGATATATAAGTTGTATTTGACAGGGATACTTACAGTATCTTCTCTGTCTGAGTATGATACAATAGAACATATCAGCCTACGAAACATTTTTCACATTTCGCTGGGCCATTCTGTTCGCACAATATTTTCTTTCTCCATACATGAATTACATAAACTGTATATAAAAGTGCCGGCAGTTAGAGTTGTTGTTTTCATTAAACTAATAACACCTCCTGCCCAAACTATTATGTAAAAATCGTATAACAGCCAAAACTGGGTGTGCTAGATATAAGCGTTATATCAAAGCCCTCAGATCTTTCTAAATTAAGTTTTCTCAAAAAAAAAAAAAATATATATACAAATAAGGGTGTTAACATGCAGTTCAAAAGAAAACCATTGAACAGCCTTTGAAAGATATAGAAATTTATTATTGAAAAATAAAATTTAAGAATTCAGAGAAATTTCGGTTTACAGATTTTAATTGAAATTTCGTCCAGTTCCCCTAAAGATAAAGATTTCTTCCATTTTTATACTAAGTGGATCCATTAAAGGAAAGGTTTACATTGCAGCTTCCCCACTAATATCAAAAATCAGATTTAAAATCATTAGTAAGAAAATATATTAAATATAAATATGATGGTTAGTTTCCCTAATAGAAAGCTGGGGAAGATAAAATATAAAACATAAAGTCAACTACTGGGTATTTTCATTAATATTTTTAAAACAATTCATCAAGTCATCTAGTACACAATACACCATGGCTATAATGCAATAGTTTATAATTACAAAACAGAAATAACACGGTATTGTTTGTAATTTATGAATGATTAAACTGTTAATTGTGATTAGCTTTGAAATTATTTATCCCATTTGTATAGTATAATATGACGTTCACATACCACTATGAATGCACAATTTATATTTTCCAAAGCATTGTACTTGCTTTTCTACTGTGTGTATATGACAGTGTAACTGGCCCTGTTTGTTAAACTTTTACATTAAAGGCTTGAATTTCAGAAAATATTCGCCTAGACAAAAAATGATTATTATTATTTTTTTACTTTCTTTTACTGTGTTAGAGAAAGAACATGCGATCGTGTCAAAATATAGATATTGGGTTTCACCGGATATACACGTTTTGAGGTCTCTAGAGTCCGTAAAAGTGGGTATTAGAAATTAGTGTCAGCGGGATATTGCCGAAAATTCAAACCTGATAAGTTTAAGTGCTACTCGAAAACAAGGTTCGGTCAACCGGAAGTAACACTTTACCGTAAGGATTTTTCACTTTTTTATTTTGTGGTTTTCTCGAAAATGGCTCCACGATTTTCTTTAAACTTTTCACTATCAATTACACATACAAAGCATTACAAGTTTTATTTGAAACATTTATCTGGGTAAATTCATTTAAGACAGTTTTTTGGGAGACGAGAGGGTATGTGTTTTCCTCTAAAGAGCTTTTTTAGTTTTTTATACAATTCTATCATATACATAACATTAATTAGTATTAAGTATGTTGCCAAAATTCTGAGTATTAAGAAAATTGGTTGACCAGGATGTATAAACTAATTTTGCTCTGTGGAATTCTGTGCTATCGCACTGTTTTATCAAAACATCCTGATCATAGGCGAAGGCCCGAAACCGGTCGATGACCATAAAATGAAGCACAACTATCGCCGAAAATATCACTAATGCCTTCCAGCGTTATTAAATTTATATTCTAATATAAAACTGAAGACAAATAAACTATAGTGGATGAGAGAGGAGAGAGAATGAATTTAGGAATGAAGAAGAAATAAACTAATAGATAAGCTGAACACTGTATAATGAATAGGAAAACTGCAAGGACCTTATACTGTTAATATAAGTAGGAGAATAAGGTAGCGAGAGAATAATAAAGAGAGAGAAGACTGGCTGAGTAATTAGAAAGTAGAATGATATTTGCTGACTGGTGTCGAAGACTGTCGTAAAACTGTCCTGAACTAATCTTCTGTAGCTCTATATATATTATTAATTCTTCCTCCATATTTTGGCCTAGGTAGTGAGCCACTAGTTTCTTCGGATCATCACGAATCTTAATGATTCGGATCCCATTACATAAAGATTTAGTAAAAATTATAAGTTTTGTAAATTATAATATGGAGAAGGCAGAAAGAAAAAGTCGCGCGATTGTTTGATTTTTTTTATTTTTATTTAAGGCCGTTAACATCTATAGTCATTGACATCCGGAGCCTTGTCAGTGTACTGTCGGCCTTCGGATAGCGTTCTCTAATTACAGACAACAATATTCATCACCGGACAGAGAGCTGAGGAAGAGAAAAATATAAAGGCAGTAGAGGACTCGAACACGAGACTTCCATGTGGGAAGGAATCCAGCTAATGCTACCATTGGAGCTTATTTCTTTGACCGAAGCCCCCCCCGCAAAAAAAAGAAGCTAAAAATAATATATCATCATATAATTATCAATATCGATTTTTAATTTCGATATGTCTAAATCAATTTATGTTATTTTTTTTATTAATATAACTTGCATACAACAGTAGTTACATTTAATTACCATATGGCTGGTTGACTGTAACCAGACTGGGTTATAATGTATAATGAAAGTACAGCAGTTAGATATTAGTTTTGCAGTTCAAATGTCCGACAATGTGACACTACTACGACAGTGTAATTCTGCTATCCCAATACCACTCTATCCCAACAACACTCTATCAAAATTCTGTCCAACTCTTTATCAATTTATTTTCGCTCTAATCAATTTCAGATGAAGTTTAATGTCACTATAAAACCTTGAAAAAATAAAGTATTATTTTATTTTTTATTAAAAATTATTCTAAGCGACATTAAACTGTTGATATGATGAATTGTGGGAAGTGTTAGGCGTGGAGCAACGTTGATCTGGCTGCTCGCATTGTTAGAGCATTAGATTGTACACCTGGTACCAACTTACTACTACCACCACTGCTGACTATTGATCACTTGGTTCACGTATTTATACAAGCTGAGTTTCCGCAGATGGAAGCCTGTGTATCTGCTTCCATTTATTTCAAGCAAAATTTTAGGAACTGCTTATATTATTATTATCATCGTTTATGTGAAGGGATCAAAACCTATACTAACAAAAGCTCCTCTAGGCTCAAGAAATGTAACAACACCGACAAATGATGCTCATGCGAACATTTTAACGACGTGTAGCAGAATTTTTAGTCTCCATTCCTACCGATATGTCGTAGGCTACCATTGTCACATTTTCATTAGGCAGTCAGTCTAGCTCCAGCAATGCCGAGAAAGACAGCAATAATTCAACGAATGGTATCACATTATCTTTAGGCTGAAAAAAACGTTACAGCCTATTCAAGCGACTGCTGAACAGACGCTCATAACTAACTTTAAATAACAAATTACTTATCTACAATCTACTGTTAAAACCAATTTGGACTTACGGACTCGAGTTATGGGGCTCAACCAAACGTTCCAACATCTACCGCCTCCAAATCCTACAATCCAGAATACTTCGTTGTATAACCAACGCTCCGCTTCCTATCAGACAATCCATTCCGATATCCAGATTCAATTTATAAGTGACCTTGTCCAAATACATTACCGCAAATTTCACAACCGTCTCGGCCATTATCACAATCCATTAATTCAACTTTCCTCAACATCCATTCCAGATAACCCTCCTCGACGACTGAGGCGGCAGTGGCCTTGTGATTTCTTAAAAGTGCGCAGCGAAATAGTGAGGAGTGTCAGCTGTGTGGCTGATTTCTCCTTTACCGTCATTGTGAGTTATCTCATTTACTTGTTGCTGGTCATGCAAACATACCAGAGTTGTAAATTTTCAAATAAATGAAAAAAAAAAGGTTTACGTAACCTCTGGTCTTAATATGAGATAGATCTCTCAGCGGGAGATGAAAGACATCGTCGAGAGATGGAAGAATTTGTCAAACCTTTCTGCTACAAGTATAGGTGACAATTTGTGTTGACCCGCTCGTTCGCCTGATTTAAATTCAGTAGTACATGTGTGAGATATGATGGGTCGGCGATTAATATGTATCCCCTCAATCAGGAAAGAACTTAGAGGAGTTGTGTAGTCTCCCTCAACAAGCCTGGGTTGAGATACCACAAGAGGACATCGATCACCTCATTCTAAGCGTGCTCCGTCGTGTTAGAGAATGTATTGTTAATCATGGTACGATAACATATTATTAAATATATTCCTTTAATATTTCTATCTAAATTGTTGTCATTTTTTTTCCATTCATCGAAATGAATTACAACTTAGTTAATGTAAATAAACTGCGAAAATTTCAATCTTGTAACTTTACTCCTTCTGGGTGGTCCAATTTTTTTGGTGCGCAGTTTATTTTGTTTCTTTTCCATATATGCTATTTTCCATATATTGCTTGAAAGCGGAGACTCCGGATTCAAGTTCCGGCCTTTACATTTTGTTGCTCTACAAGCCTCGTGCGGTGATAGTCTGGTGCAGTCTGCGGTGAGAAAAAACTGCTCGGAGGCCGGTAGTGAACTGAGAAGACTCCAGGGGCGCCAAAGACCGTAGATGTTAAAAAACAAAAAAAAAAGGAAAAAATAACGGCCCAAAAAATTAAATTAGTAGTGCTGTTGAGTGGGAAACAGCAATAATTTTTCTTTCATATAACACTGTTCCTGCCGCCATAGAAACAAACACGAGGATATAATATATTACAACAATGTCCACCAGAGCGCACTACATCTCCATATACTTACATACATATATTCCGTCGCTGTTTTACTAGCGATGTTTTGATTAAAACAAAGCTACCGACTGAATATATCTCTATTACTTTAACCTTAAAAGAGGAATAAAAAATCAGGAATCTCATGTGAAAAATTGTTGATGGTTGCACACATATCACCATACTCTGTAAACATATATTTTTCAATTTTGTAACTGATATTCTTTTTCATATAATTTCCCCAAATGTTGTTTTTCTAATTTAGTATTCGGAGTAAATTAAATTTATATTTTGTCCGTATATCTTTATGTGAGTAAACAAGCCGTAAAAGACAGTTCATTCAGTCTATCGTCAACCATTATTTTCAGTCTTCAAGACTAGGGGTGCGAATAATAATTAAAAAAATCTGGTGTGAAACACACACACAACTTTCTCTTACTCCAGTTCTCAAAATGATAATTGACAAATTTTATAGTTTGTGTACCAAATTTAATGAAATTCGTCGAAAACTAAAAAAACTGTTCAGTAAAAGCGCACTTCCGGTTTACTAATTTTCTTGAAACTCGGAATTTCAGTCATCTATTTATTTCTAACTAATTATGTTTGAATGATAGAATTGTAGAATTGTATAGATAGCACTTTGATGAAAATCTAACCCCACCCCTCCCCTAAAAGTGCTCTTAAAAGAAATTTCCCAGAGAAATGTTTTAGATAAAAGTTGTAGATCTTTGGCATGTTTAGTTTATATACGAAGTTTCAAAAAAATCGTCAGAGCCATTTTTGAGAAAATTGCGAAAAAGTGAATAAATCATTTAGTAAAGTGGTAAAGTAAACGCACTTCCGGTTATCCGATTTTTTTCAAACTCGGAATTTCAACAACATATTTAATTCTAATTAACATTATTTAGATGACAGAATTGTCTAATAAACTGAAATAGCACTTTAGATGGAAACCTAACCCCACCCCTCCCCCAAAAGTGCCCTTCAATGCATTTTCCCGGAGAAATGTTTCAAATAAAAGTTGTAGCTCTTTGTATGTGTGGTTGATGTTAAAGTTTAAAGAAAATCGTCGGAGCCATTTTTGAGAAAATCGCAAAAAAGTAAAAAATCCAACTAGTAAAGTGGTACTTCCGGTTGAGGAATTTTGACAGATAACGTACAGTCAGATCCCATGGTGACCTCCTAAACGGAATATCAAATTTCAACTTTCTACGATTTTTTCGTTTTTGAGCTATGCTGTTCACATTACATACATACATACATACATACATACATACAACATACATACATACATACATACATACAACATACATACAGAAACATACATACATACATACATACCTACACACACACACACACACACAGACCATTTGCTAAAAACCACTTTTTTGGACTCAGGGGACCTCAAAACGGATATTTCCGGTGAAAACTCGATATCGAAAATTTGACACGATTACAATACTTCCTCTTACTAGGAGTAAGAGAAAGTAAAAAATATACTAATACTACTATTAATAAATAATAATTGTTATTATTGTCGTCTGTGGGGAAAGTCCTTAGCCCTACGCTATTCAAAGACCTTCAGAGCCCATTTAGCTAACCCCAAAAAAATAACAACAACCGGGACTAGACAAAGATTTTCCTTATACACCCTCTTCTGAGCAAAGACAGTATAATGGAACCAATAGCTGTGGCAAAGCTGAACTCAGAAGTTTTATTAGCAACCGCTTCTTTATTTTTATTAGAAAGGACTTTGAAACAACCTCTGAAGGAGTCAGCCATCAAGTCAACTTTGAAGATACGAGTCTTTGGTATAATTCAACTCTGAATGGTCAGTCGTTAAGCCAATCTAGAAAGGTTCATCTCACAAGTTCTAAGTAGACACATCACTGTTTAAGCATCTCGCAACATCAATGCTACATCATTCTGATTTCATCCAACCAACCATCATCATTCACTCTTAGCTCGACCACTCTTGTTCTATACACTCTTCTAATTGCCGAGTGATCACAGTAAATATATGTTTTGGGATCGTTTACCTGAGTGCAAAAAATATCTTTTCAGCAAATTGTCTGTCAGTATATGTGTATGTGTGTGTGTGTTTTTGTGGTATAACAAAATTGAAAAATAATAAGAATCATACGCTTCATATACCATTCAGGTATCACCACCCTTGATCAAAAGCCATCAACCAAAAAGGAGAATTTACTGATTTTTTTTTTTTCAGTTTTTGCGATTTTCTCAAAAATGGATACAACACTTTTATTGATATGTGGATGAGTCCACAATGCTAGATAACATCTGGTATTTTATTCGTCGTAGTATGCATATTCATAGTTTTCCTGACAGATTTCGGATTTTCATCCGATCGTCAGAGTAAATTCACCAAGTTCGTGTAGAGAGTTCCCTTCAACTCAATGTTTCTGTTGGTCAACCTCCCCACCAACGAACAAGTGTGAAGTGTAACCTCATATTATACCTTCACATTTAAATACCTATCACTTTTATTTCAAAAAGACTTTTCCCAGGAAAATTGATTTTTCGGAGAGTTCTCGAGGGGGGGGGGGAGTAACAATAAATTTTCCTTTAAAATATCACTTCAGAGCAATGTGGTTTCTATTGCGTATGTAAAATACAAGGGAAGCATTGCTATGATTACAAATTTGGAGAAAATTAATTAACTGGATGTGCGACTTTACAGAATAGAGTTTTGTGTTTTTGTTGGAATTTTTCCAACGATTTATAAACGTAACATTTGTTACTTGAAATATTTTTCCAAAAAGTTTTCGGGGTAATCTGTGACATACAATTTGAAATGTTATTTGTGATTTACTGTTCGTTACGACCGCTGTATTCAATGATGTAAAATAGATGTTGAGGTTCTGTCATAAAAAAAACTATTTTTAAATTTTCACCGACGTTTCGGGAAATTTATTGAGGTAACACTTGGTGATGGTATTGGTTAAACTGTAGGTTTTAAGAAATTCGAACATTAAAATTTTTGTTGTGGTGGTTGGTTCCGCAGAGCTGGAAAGCAGCAGAGACATTTTCCGTGGTAACGTGTTTCAATTTGTGGTCATCAACTGGTTTCAGGCGTTCGCCCATCTTCAGGATGCGTTTGTCAGACAGTGTGATAACACAGACCTGCGCAGAGCAAATTGAGGTTATACTCTCCCATTCAGTATACAGAGTGTATAAACTGAATTTGTTCTGCGCAAGTCTGTGTTATCATACTGTCTGACAAACACATCCTGAAAATGGACGGTCGATGACCATAAAATGAAGCAGGCTACCATGGAAAATGTCTCTAATAAAATTTTTACCCTCACGAAGGCAATAAATTTGCTGAAACGTTGGTGAAAATTTAAAAAGTATATTTTTATGACCGAACATTAGATTAGATTCTTTGGGGGGGATTGGCTCTTCAGCCCCCGTGGGTCTATTGTGGCACCCCCTAAGTTGGAGACCCTACCCCCGTCCTGTCCTTCATCGAACTGTGGATTCTGGGGAGGTCTCCCCAGGTGGTCAATTACAGCACTTACAATCAGAGCACCCTCTCGATCCCTGTCTGCCTTAATAGACTTAATAGACCAGAGAGGGGCCCCTGGCTGTGGCTTGCAGGTACCAGCATTTCTTCTCCAAAGAGGCGGTACCTCAGCCATATTAGCCCCTCGCACTGACATGACCGAAACTCAACATCTATTTTACATCATCGTTATTTGTGATCGTTCAAAGTTTCCTTCTAGAGTACAATATGTTATCTACTAACTATTATCTGTCTTGTTTAGGTGACAGATTATATTCATTATGTTAGGGCAAATGAATTAAATTTCAAATTAAATGAAAATTACTTTAATGCAAGTGAATACAAAGCCGTATGAGTGATAATTGAAAAAAAATCTGGTAGATAAACTTGAGAAGTGTTTCTAATGAAAGAAGAAAGTTACCTTAATAAATTATAAAACGTTATTACGTATATAAAAGCTTTTACAATATTTAATTATGTTTTCTTATATTTAATTCAGTGTTATGTTGACTTTAAAATAAATATTTTATTTAAGAGAATATATATTATGTATATATTTCATTATTATTAATATATTTTAGTTATATTAAGCAAACATTAAATCATGTCATATTAACATCTTGATTACTTTTAATATCTATGAATTAGAAATACTTTTTAGAAATATGAATTTCTGAAACCTAATCTAATAATATCGGAGTTGTTAAATTGAAGTAGCGATTGAAGTGTTATACTTTTAATCACATGTGAGACAAAGTAAAAACAGTCTTTAATTTTTACTTTCTGTCACTCCTAGTAAGAGGAAGTATTGTAATCGTGTCAAATTTTCGATATCAAGTTTTCACAGGAAATATCCGTTTCGAGGTCCCCTGAGTCCAAAAAAGTGGTTTTTAGCAAATGGTCTGTGTGTGTGTGTGTGTGTGTGTGTGTGCGCGCGCGTGTGTGCGCAAGTATGTGAACAGCAGAGCTCAAAAACGAAAAATCGTAGAAAGTTTAAACTTGATATTCCGTTTAGGTATCACCATGGGATCTGACAGTACGTTATCTGTCAAAACTCCACAACCGGAAGTACCACTTTACTTGTTGGTTTTTTTACTTTTTAGCGATTTTCTCATAAATGGCTCCGACGATTTTCTTGAAACTTGGTACATCAACTATACATATAAAGATCTACAACTTTTATTTAAAACATTTTACCTGGCGGCAACGCGGAGGTCCCGGTTCGAGTCCAGCAGTGATGCCCTTAAATTTTCTCTTTTTAGGAGCATCTAGCAACTCACTGTGTGGGGGTGTACAGTGTTATTTTGTAATGAGAGAACACTGTGCGAGGGCCGGCAGTGGACTGAGAAGACTCCGATCTTTGGGGTAGATATATGGGCCCAGAAGGGCTTTGCATAGCATACGGCTTGGTGGCTCGCCACAAATAAAAAAATTTGTTTTAAGTAAAAGAAAAAACATTTATTTTTGGAAAATAACTGATAACTGGGACCGGTTAGTTTGGTTAGCTTGGATTTTCTTTATTTTATTAAACGAAGTAACTGTACTGTGAACATTCCATATTTTAAGAAAATTGGTCAGCTGGAAATTCACTGGAAGAGAGAAAAAAAATCGGGTGTTTATTTATTTATTTTTTATTTGGTGGAACCGCATTGCCTAAGAGAAGGTTGAATTAACCACGGAGTCATGTACAAAGTAAAACTGAAAACAAAAAATAATACTCTAACTCCCAAGGAATGTACTTTTATTACTACAATAGAATTAAATGTTCAAGAAACAATAAAACTTGGTTATTGTTTTGGACATAATATTGTGTTTTTTTTTGTATATAATAATATAAAAAAATATTTATTAAAGAAATGAAAAATGAAGAGAAAATGTTAGCAATTTTTTTTACTTTAACGAACCATAAGTTCAACAACAAAATAGAAAGTAAAGTTGGAAACTTGGAGTGAAATAAATTTATTTACTTTCTTGTAGAGAAAAATGAGAAATTATAAAAATTAAATAAAAAAATCTAGTTGAAACACACAAATTGCATTCGCGTCTTTATACATACATACATATATATATATTTTTTAGTTATATATATACGTATATAACTAAAGAATAACATAGGACCATGAAGAAGATATCTAAAGACTATTTTATATCCTGATAAGTAATTAAAACGGCTCAATATTTTTTTTTACGATATCTGCAGGCTTGCGCTAATAATTCAATGTTACTTGAACGGCAATTGTCGGTTCTATATTAGAGGATATCAGACTAGATGAGTGCAGGACAATCTTCACGATTTCTGTTCTATAAGCAATTAGACCTGAGTGTAAGGTTTTTTTTCATTTGATGCAGATTGTCCTTCTAAGCACTCGTCGCTGAACGATTTGCGATGGATATTTAAAATGAGAGGGGAATTATTATTTTTGAATTTTACACCCTGGTCTGAGCGAGAGATAGAACTCTGCTCACTGTGTAATCGTAGAGCCAAATAGGATATAGTGCACTTTCTTGCAGAATGTCCTATATTAGCGGAGTTTCGCTTGCTCTACCTAGGTGTGAGTTCTCTTTCACTGCAGTCTCTTAGGTGCCTTCTGGATTCATTGAACTGCAAAGGGTTAATTAAATACATAAGCTCTGCATGGTTCTATAGATATGAATTGGTACAAGAGTTCAATTTTTAGACAGATTAATTGCAATAAAAAGAGTACTATTGCAGTTTGTTTATGTTTATAATGTTTAGTACATATCTCGTTCTGCTTCTCATTCTTGTATAATTATATCATTGTTTCCATTTTCTATTCTGTTATATTTACATCGAAACCGAAAGAAATTAATCTCTTCTACTTCACATAAATTTTTCTTATTTGCCTTTTGAATGTTTACTTTTGATGCTAAAAATTGATCACATCAACCTCCGGCTGACGGATACTTATCCAAGCCGTATATAGTTTTGTTTTATTAGCAGTTATATATTTGATTGTTTTTTGTAATTTCGAATAAAGTATATTATTATTATTATTATTATACGTATATAACTAAAGAGTAACATAGGACCATGAATAAGATATCTAGGGACTATTTTATATCCTGATAAGTAATTGAAACGGCTCAATGTTTTTTTACGATATCTGCAGGCTTGTGCGCAGAGATATAAACACACACACATAAGTTTCTGACCACACACTCTTCTTTGCCTTTATAAACCCAGGACACATACACACACACAAACGCATACCAGAAAATAGTTTGCTACCACACACACTTATCTTTTTTGGCCTTTGAAAACCAAGAGTGATTCCTTCAATTTAAATGATAGTAGATAAGGATTTTTTGATTGTGGCTTTGTTCGATGTTATTTTATTTGACATTCGAAATAAAACCGTTTTTCTTCTCTATATCATTTTTAATATCATTTTTCAAGAAGCTTTTATTTTTTTTTTTAATTTCAATCGCGTCAACGCTTGAGGTCATATACGCTGGGAGCATTCTCAATGCATTGTTGGCTTGAGGGCAGAGTTCTTGCACTACAGAAACCATTGCCCATCACCGGACTATAGAGCAATAGAGGCTATTAGAGTGGGAAAATCTAAGTGCAACACCGCTAGACTTGAAGTCGGGACCTCTGCGTTACAAGCCCTATGCGCATCACTGAGTTAATGTTAGTTAAATAGCGTATCTCGATGAATGGTCTAACTAAATAGAACTCTTGTCCGGTCTCATGTCAATTCGTGTGCTAGTTAAGCTAGATTGATGAGAACTTCCTGGTCTGTAAAAAAATCTTTGTCAGAGAAAATAATGATATTAGACTGTTGATTAACAGCTAAACTGATCTAAGCTCTATATTTGCCGAGCTTAAATAGGATTTTCAGTAACTCTAGGGGGCAAGAGGCCGTAGCTGATGGTGGTGCTTAATACTTGAAAGTGGTAGCACATTTCTCCATACCTTACGGGTAAGCAAGGACAGAGGTGGTGTAAAAACTCTTTGAAAGCCGGTATCAGCAACTTGAGTTCTCCCCCGTTTATCGTGATGTATTTACTCAATGAGGACTCTTTATTCAATTATAAACTAGAATCTTAATATTTTGTTCGCCTTAAAAGTGATTTTTTAAGAGTCCTACGAAGGCTTATTTTTATCTTTTATTTTTTTATAGAAACACATATGTGCATGTAATGGGTATGAGAAGGAAGGAATCGGGTTTAATAAATGAATAAACTGGTAATAATGATTAACACTGAATAATCAAGAAGTAACACAAACTACCAGGATTTTTCATGTATACAGAAATTGGTAGCGAGAGATTTAGAGTGAGTGAAGAAAAAGGTAGTAGTTGGTTGTTGACGCGTTGTAACTGCTGTATGAACTGTTGAAAGACTGCCCCCTGTAGGGCTAGCTCTGCTGTATATGTATCGAGTCTCCGCCTCTATTCTGGCCTAAGTGGCGAGTGAAATTCTCAATTTCGTGTTTCTCTCTCTGCACTTTGAGATTCTATTACTTGCATGAGACAAAAATTATGCGCACAAAATATAGAAATGTAAGTATTTTAATAAGACGTGACTATATTTAAGATAAAATTTAAATGTGCGGGCCAGAATTTACTTTGATACAACTATCGAGAAATGCTAAATTTATGCAAATGTAAAAAATTAGAAATAACTATGTATATTTATTCATACATAGACTTGGCTTTGACAACCAAATGTACCGAATAAACCATTTTTCTCTGTTTATCTAAAAAAATAAGAACAATGATATGAAGGGAGGAGATGAAAGTCACCAGTGGGCGGGCAAAGAAAGATTACAGAATGAAAATGCAGCTCTCCTGGGACAGTGATCATGGAGAAAGCACACTTTTCCATCTCACTTTCTTTTACAACTGTGAAAAAAAAGGGAGGGGAATGATCAAAAGCAACATCCAAGCTTACATTCAATGGCGGAGCGTTTTGGTTCATTCGCAGAATAGCACCAACCTAGTCTTCGTACTATTAACAAATCAATATTAAAGAAAAAAAAATCTCTATTTAATTGCATACGCTTTTATATACAACATTCGTTATTGTTGTTGTTATTGTATTTAATGGATATTTTTTTTTTGAAGAAGACGATATTTCAAATTCTTTTTGGAAGGATCATGTACAGGTATCTCATTTTACTGAATATCCCATCCAAGAATGCAAGACGTTACTTCTAAAATCTTCTACGCTTCTGCAAAATTGATACATTATTAAATTGCACAAATCATCACAACCCATCAAGAGCCATTGAATTTTTCCCTTAAAATTTAGTTCTAGGAAGGTGTAGTTTGGAGAGTGTCATTTTTCCCTAACTGTATTTCTATAGTTTTTCTAGATCAGGGAATCTTTTTACAGAAATAAGGCTGTACTTAGGCACTAGATGGGCCTATTCGTTCTTTCTCAAAATAGTGTATCTGATGCAGAAAGAAAATTCAAGACCTGTTGTGAAAAATTAATCGGATTTCAAATTGAACACCAACAGTCTGGCATATATGAAAATCGCCAATATAAATTTATCGAACGCCCTTCACGGAATCCACCCTAGACAGCTTTCACGAATATATGGCGCGACAATGCGATTCTACTGTTTCTAATGTTTCAGTTACACGAAGTGGCGCGCCATAGTCGACACTCCACGACTCAGTGAGCCACTAGCCACGCAGTCGACAAGTGTATTTAGAATGGTGCATTCACATGGATAGCTGTGTAGCGGCGACTTGTTATTGATCGAGAAGAAAATTATATTTTTGATATAGATTTTCTTTAAATTTAAAATGTTTACATTTTGCCATCACAAAAATATCAAGGTTCTGAGGTTACAAACTGGAAAGATGTAACCAATGGGAGACTTCTTGGTTACACCAAGGTATCACCAAGTAGGTAGTACTTCAAATGATTACGTAATCCAGACGACTATAAAATACGCCAGTAAACTTAAACAAACCCTAAGAAAACTTCGTGTGATCTTACGTCACAGATTTCTCAGAGCAAAAATATGTCATTATTTGTTCAGTATTGGAAAAAAATTTATATTTTAGAAATAAAAATATGCACCTTCGTCCTAGATATAATGAATATTTATACATTTTACTGCAAAATTTATTTATTTATTTTTTTACTTTTAAAATTTTTGTTGAAATGTAATATTTTCTTATTATTCCAATTTTTCACGTATTATGTTGAAACTCTGCATTTGCTAAATATAAAAAGTAGTTAGTACATAATACGTAAATTAGATAATATTTCATTGCAAACCAGTGGCTAACAAAGTCGCGAATATAGTGGTTCGTAAACAGAGTCGCGCCACACATGTGGCGCCAAACAAGTTCCTGCGTCTGACAGAAGCCTTATTCCTGATTTACACGAACTCATTGTGAAAAGACTTGCATTACTATACCCTTGAAGTTTCTACTATCACAAATCTCAACAGCTCTTTACTAAATATTTTTATTTAACTGGAGTTAAAAAAAAATACGTTATTCAAAAATATTTATTAAATATTAACAAGTTAGAATTTGCTTAGCAAAAATTAATAAAACATGGAAGAGGAAAACATTTAAAGAATGTTTTGTAATAAAAAAGGAAAATTTATCTATAGGAAGATTATTAGAACGTTATATTGGCAATGCATTACTATGGCTATTGAAACATAATAACCTTTTTACAGCAATATTTTCATTAATAAATAAGCCACTAATTAAATAGAATTGTTTTAACAAAATATACATTATTTTGATGGAATTATCAGCTTAATGATATTCATCAAATATACTAGGAATAATTAAGTATATTATGGTTTTGTTAATTAGTTATATTAATAGTTTGTCATGCTAATGATTTCACATTATTCACTCCTTTGAAAGTATATGGTGTTTCGCTAGCTTCATTACACAAAAGCTTTACAAGTAGAAGAAGAACAAAGGATATTTGTTTTAAAGGGACAAAAGTTTCTTAAAACGACCAATATCTATAAAAATATTAATAAAAATTGTAAAATAGTTTTGAAATATAATTTTAAATAATAAGTTTTCAAATAAAACCATAAAAAAAAAAATTGAAAACAAATCCACTAGCTAACTCATTCATCCAATCAATATAAAACTAAGTTACCGTCCAACAAGTTTGTTTGTAGTGTTTATTGATTGATTTATTTTTTACTTTTTTTTTAAGGTTTCAGCAAGACGACCTGGATTTATACATTTTTTTATATTGTTTGTTTTTAAATTGTTTTCTATTTCAATAAAGGTTTGCTTCAATTTATTTCAGTGTTCTTTTTTAATTTAAAAAAAAATTATAATGTCTTTAAAGTGGGTCTGTGCGTAATTAATTTTTCTATAACAATTTAATAATAACAATTAATCAACTAAAAATTATACTGTGGAAACTTTCACACGATTTTCTCTTACTATTGTCTACATAGTTTTGATTGATTAATTAATTAATTAATTTATACAGTCATCACATAGTCAAAGAATTTCACATATAATCGAAAATGTAATACGTACATGCGAAAGGTAATATAAAATTCAGAAGTCTGGTAAATCGATTTCCTTCACACTGTGAATAGATAATTATTTATATTGTAAGACGAATAGAATCGTGTTGAAATAGCACTCTAGAGGAAAATGCCACAACTTCCGCCAAAACATTAATTAAACGAATTTTCTGTGAAAAATGTTTCCAATAAAAGTTTTTCAATTTGTATAATTAGTCGATAACATGAAGATATAAAGAAAATTGTAAAAACAAAAAAAAAAAACTGAAAAATATATTCAATAAAGTGATTGATTCCGGTCGACAAATTTTGATGAAAACTTTATTGCAGCATCGTCTCTGGTAGTGCTTAAACTTAAAATATCAAGTTTAAGCATTTTGCGATTTATCTTTTTTTAGTTTTGCTCACCCACCACATACACACATATAATATATATAATAATATTATAATATAGAGATATATAGATAACATTTCCGGTGAAACGCTATGTGAAAATTTATTTTCTCTTACTTAAGCGGATCATGCAGAAGTAAAAATAAATTCAAAAATTAAAATAAAGTTGTAACTCTAATCACTAGTGAGTAAAAGTAATTTTTCCAATTTCACAGATTAAAAAAAAATCCTTCAGTATGCCATTTGAATTTTAATATTTACATGTATTCGCTAAAACTTCATTAAAATTTTAAATTGATGACGTTATCGCCGCATTACCTTTCTAATTTTTAATTCTTGATATACTATAAAAACAAACTAAACGAAATTTTTTGTAGCTAATATGATTTTTAAATTTAAGGCGCTCAACATTTATGGTCATTGGCGCCCGGAGCCTTCTCAGTGCACTGCCGGCCTCCGGTCAGTGTTCTCTCGTTACAGACAACAACACTGTCCTTCACCGGACAGTGAGCTGTAGAGTCTCCTAGGAAGAAAAAAAATCTAAAGATAGCAAAGAATATAATGATTTAAGTTTTAGTTACTTCACATTCATCTGCTGGCTATATAGCTAGTTAGGTGATTATACACCGATAAACAGCTCACCTAGAACCCCACCCCCCACCCTCACACACAGCAAAAAAAAGAGAAGACCTCACTAGACGATTGAAACTACTATCACTACTAAATATCGCGCTCAACCAAATTGACCAACTAGTCATTCCAATGAAAAATCCTCAGAATAATTGTTTATTTCTCCTTCTATATGTGTGACCTACATCAAGATATTAATAATTATCCATTCTTAGCAAAAATTGTTAAATCCAAATATAAAATGTTCCATCTGATCCTCTTCGTTCAGCTTAATCCACTAGGCAGCCTGATAATCCTCTGTCCATCCAGATAATCCACCCAGACGATTGGAACGTCTCGATATACTATAATGAGTAATTAAAATCGTAAAGTGACATATGTGTATCTTATGGAGTCTCACACAAGTGGCTCGAGTGATTGTCATTATTATTAAATAAAAAAAAATCTAATGATGAATTAAGGACCAATAAACATAGTAGAATATTATTTAATATTTACAATTCATTAATTAAAACCAGCGTGAGGTGGAGGGAGCTATTCGATCTGTAAGAGAAAACTTTGCAATCTGGTCAAGCTTCCAAGATTCAATTTACAGTGGAAGCACAAGTTTACGAAACTCTGGTCCAAAAAAAGAAAAATATCTGGTGTAAAATTATTACAAATATTAAAATGACAAATTTTCATTAAACATAACATTTTAACCCAATTGCTCTAGCATAAATATCAAATGTGGTGGGAATAAAAGTCTGTTAGCACCATACCAGGTAGTACTTGAAGTTATTACATAGTATTCCGGAAGAGAGCGCAAATAACATTGAACAATTCTAGTAAATAATGAAACCTAACGATACAGAAACGTCTAGAACTTTTTTTTTTTTTTTTAAGAAAAATCCAGTGTGAAACACTCACACAACTTTCTCTTACTCCAGTTCTCAAAATTATAATTGACAAATTCTATAGTTTGTGTGTCAAATTTAATGAAATTTGTCGAAAACTGAAAAAACTGTTCAGTAAAAGCGCACTTCCGGTTAACTAATTTTCTTAAAACTCGGAATTTTGGCCATCTATTTATTTCTAATTAATTTTGTTTGGATGATATAATGTAATATGGTATAATCAACTATGATAGCACTTCAGAGAAAAAATATAACCCCACCACTCCTCTAAAAGTGCCCTTAAATGAATTTTCCCAGAGAAATGATTTAATAAAAGATGTAGATCATTGCATGTTTAGTTTATATACGAAGTTTCAAGAAAATCGTCGGAGCCATTTTTGAGAAAATCGAGAAGAAGTGAAAAAATCATTTAGTAAAGTGTTAAAATAAACGCACTTCCGGTTATCCGATTTTTTCAAACTCGGAATTTCAACAACATATTTAATTCTCATTAACATTATTTAGATGACAAAATTGTGTAATAAACTGAAATAGCATTTTAGAGGAAACAGTACCCCAAAAAAACCCTTAAATGAATTTTTATGGAGAAATGTTTCAAATAAAGGTTGAAGTCTTTATTATGTGCGTAGCTGGTATACCAAATTTGAAAAAAAATCGTCGGAGTGATTTTTGAGAAAGTGGCAAGAAAGTAAACCAAACCTTAAGTGAAGTGGTACTTCCGGTTGAGGTTCCAATGTAGGACCCATGACCAACTGTCGGATCCCATGGTGATATTAAACGGAATATCAAGTTTGAACTTTCTAAGATTTTTCATTTTTGAGCTATGCTGATCGCATACATACATACACACAGACATACACCATTTTCTAAAAATCCTATTTTGGACTCAGGGGACCTCAAAACGGATATTTCCGATAAAAACTCGATATCGAAAATTTGACACGATTACAATACTTCCTCTTTCTAAGAGAAAGTAAAAAAAGGTGTAAATAAAAGTGATACAAGCGTTTCAAAAATAGAGTAACATTCTGTTATAGAAAATCGCTATAGCCGTTTCTCAGATAATTCCAAAAAAATCTCAAAAACTTATACTGTCATGTCGCACTCCTGGTTAACCATTTATCTTAAAATTTGGAATTCTAGCCAAAGTTGCTAATAGATCTTAACATTATATACATTACGCTAAATGCTACCATAACAGAAAAGTTTGACGCTGCTATCCATTTTTCCGATAAAAATGTAATAGGATTTTATGTGTCTAGATAGTATACAAAGATTAAAGAAAATCGTTTATAGCAATTTAAAAAAAAAATTCGGTAAAATATCGTATTTCCGGTTGATGCGGTTAAATATCGTATTTCCGGTCTAAATTTAATGTCGGTTCCCATGGTGATATCTTAATGGATTATCATGTTTGAGCTGCTTTAGATTTTTTTTTGTTTTGTTTTTGAGATGTTTCGTTCATACTACCGATGATTTACTATCGAACAAACATACCGATGATTTACTATTAAAAAAAAAAAAAGTATTTGAAAATGTTATACGATCGCAATACTTCCTCTTCAGAATAAGAGAAAATAAAAGTTAATAAGTTTGAAGAAACAATAAGTTATATTTGTGGTAAATGTTGATGGAAACATCGTAACTTAACTTCATCATATCATGTTCCATATAAATATAACATCATAGATAAGCTTTTGCATTTTTCCCTACAAAAACTTGGGAGATGATAAAGTTTTGTCGAACTTCATATGAACCTTCATTTTTTTTTTTCATCTAGAATTTATATTTTCACTTCTTATGTTATGCTTAAAATCGATTAGAAAATATTGTTTGTTTATTTTCTATTCTCTCCCCTGAATCGAAAAATACTGGAATAAACGAAGAAGAACTGAAATCAGATTTCCTTTTTATAGGTCTTTGTTCGTGCAGAGACCAGCATATTCTGCAAGATTCTTTTCTTATATAGTGTTCTTCAAGTACCCTTTCTTTTATAATACCTTTTGAGTATTTACTGAAGTCTCTTTTTTTTATTGAATCGGCCATCTGATAGCCGACGGCAGTGTCACCTGGTTTGCACTTCTTTTTTCTTTTTTTTTTTTTGTTTCCTACCTTAGTACAAAGTATTTCACTGAGGTAAATTTTTATCTTGTAAGGAATTTCTGATTGGATTGGATCTTCCTTTACGTTCTATTCATTCTTTCATACAATGAACTAGATATTTTTCTAATGGTCTAGCTGTAAGGTATCTTTTCACACATATTGAAATAGACTGTAATTCTGGTCTCAGAAAAGTTCTAGGATTGAGAAATTCAGAAAATAGTAAAACTTGCAATACTAATATAATTAAAGTTACATTAAATATATTATTAATTTTTTTATAACTGCTATAGGAGGATGTAATACGATCATATAAAATTCTCAAAATTGAGTTTTCTTCGGAAATTATTACTTTAAGAACCTACTCATTAAGAATATATATATATGGACCTCACGTTGGTCTAGTGGCTAGCGCACTCGCTTTTCGTGCGAGAATTCAGGATTCGATTCCCGTGAGGGCAAAGTCGGGGTGTTGACCCAGCATCGTGAGAAAAAATGGGAAGCAACTGTTAGTAGCGCCCTAGGCAGCGAAGGTCGGAACTAAACGGCGAGGGAACTGCAGCTTGCTTACCAAACGTCCTCCAATATATCACCGTCTGGCAAGCCTTGGTCCTTTATGGACTGTTGCGCCATAGGTTTATATATACAGGGTATCTCCCATTTAAACGGGCCATGCTTGAAATAACTTTTAAACGAAGCAAGATATCTAAAAAGTGAATATAAAGTTTGTTGAAGTATTTTCGCTCTTGTTTATGATGTTGTTAATGTTTTTGAATTTATTGCCGCCTTACAACTTAAATCGGTGGATAAAAGGGAAATTCCCATTTGACCCCCACTTTTTACTCCTGTATTGAAAACTATTAAAAAAATGAAGAAAAATCCCGTTAATTTCATTTCAATATTTCAAACCATTACCAAGATATTCAACCATAAAGATTCAATTTTCTTCGTTTTTCCCTATTTTTCTGTTCCTTACACTAAAATTAAAAGCAGATTTTCTTATTGATTTCTAATAAATAAGTGAGTTCAAATGCTGTTAAAACTTAAAAGCTATTTTAAAAACCATAGGGGACTTAACAATCAGGTAAAACATCATAAAACAAAACTTTTCCAGTTTATTTACAAAAATCGATGAAAAAATATTTCCTATTTATTTAAAATGACCTGCCCGTCTTAAACGGCACAAGCGCAGTCGCTGCCCAACATATGAAGTTGCTAATTGTATCTTGTATGCCGGAATTGCTAAGCAGGTTTGGATTAAGTCTTCTCTAGATGCTTCAGGAGTTGTTGGTTTCTTGGTATAAATTTTTACCATATAGTCATTAACTATATTTGTAATTCGTTCAATTCTCTGGCCAAAAACTTATTGAATCATAAACAAAATAAATTGAATCATATAAAACAATAAAAAATATTTTCTACTAGTAAATTTTAAATATGTATATATATTTTCCTATTTAAATAATTGCAGATTTTATTGAGAGACCCCAATATGAGTTCACATAATCTTGTCAACAAATATGTTTGTAAACAAAACTGAAATTAGTAAACAAGGATGCGTGCAGAGCTATGGATAGTACAATTATACTACTACCAATTTACTTGTGTATATAGCTCTACTGTTCCATAAATCACGGCTGTCAACAGCTTAGTATTATTGCAGTTAGCCTGTGTTTACCAACGAATTGGTTAAATGTCTCTGGCGTAAAATATTACAACAAACTTCGGCAAAAACCTATCTCAAAAATGAGCAAACGGTTTATGACGGAAATAATCTTTTCGCCATTAAGGCTATTTGTTTTTACGTTCAATTCAAATGAATATATCTTATGAATGATGAAACATTTATGCAATCGATTGATGTTCAAATGGAACTACATACTTAAATATAATCGTAATATAAGAGAACTGATAAATATGTACATATTAGGGAGATTATTTTCGTGAGATTCCCCTTCTAATTATGGCTTCACTTTTTTATTACGACATATTTTCTAATGATAATCGAAAGCCCGAAACGTATATTGTAAATGAATGAGGACTGCCATGAATAAATTTTCTAATGTTTCCCAATAGTGTTAATTTATATAAATATACTTAGTTTAAACATCCCAAGTACATTCATAACAAATGGAGCATTTAATAATTTAGTGGTAGCATTAGGCGGTACATTTATAGATGTTGTAAAAGAAAACTTGTCACGTTGTTAAGCACATTAAGAAATTAATTATTACTTATCCATCAATATCGTCGTTTGGTAGATCTTATCACTTCTATCTTGAGCGAAAGCAGTCGTACTCTGTTGCCTTTCTCGACATTGAGCAAGCAATTGGTCAGGTTTGATATCCGGGTTACTGTGAAACCTCAAAAATATTCTGCCTCACACCTACTACTTAATTGTTAGGTCATATATTTCCAAACGAGATTTCTGTGTAAGTCACTGGAAAGAAAACTCTTCTTTTCACCCTGTGGAGGCTGGAGTTTCTCGGACCTAGTGTTTTCACACTCAACTACAAACCACAACTTCAGTAAGCCAGATGGTATAGCTACCTATCGTCTCTCCTCTTCTGACTCAGTTCAATCAACTCGCACTTTACAACAATACCTAACTTCTCTTGAAAAAAGATTTCATAGGTGGATAGTGAAATGACAGAACATAACCTTCACTCTCTGAAGTGCCACTTATCCTCCAATTTTCTTAAATCAAACTGTACTGCCACACGCTAACATAGCACGATATTTCGTACCCTAAATTGACAAAAGATTAGCCTAAAATCCACGTACAAATCTCGAACGACAAGAATTCCAAAAACTTAGTAGTACCTGCTTGCAAGGCTCCTTGACAGACAATCTAAATTAACAATAATGTACTACTGAAACCGGTTGAACTACGGACTCGAACTATGGGATATAGCCAAGCATTCCAACAACTATTGCCACCAAACTCTACAGTTATATGTCAAAAGTTCCATATTACGTCTCCAATAGAACTATCATCTCTGAACTATAAGCACCTTTTGTGGCAGATTTAATTTCGGCCTGTTACAAGGTATTTCATTTCCGCCTTTTTCGCTCACCCTGATCCTCTAGTAGATCAGCTCGCAACTTTATATTTCCCTGATAAACCCACATGTCTTCTAGTCGGCGCTGCTCTTGTGATTTATTCGACAGTGTAGTCTGCAGCTAGAGAACACTGCAAGGAGGCCGGCAGTGCACTGAGAAGTCTCCGAAGGACATAATATTGGGTTGGTGCAAAAATAATGCAGGTTTTTATATGCCAAAAAAAAAAATAATTATAATTTGTATAAAACTAAGATTATTTATTCAAAATATGTTCCATCATTATCAACACATAGTTGCCAACGTGTCAGAAGCATTTTTATCCAGTTTCTAAAAAATCTTTATTTAAACTCTCAATAAACTCGCGGAAGGCATTTTCGGTTTCACTTCGGTCCCTAAAATTTTTTCCTCTTAAGAAGTTGTCCAAATGTCTAAATAAGTGGAAGTCCGTCGGCGAGAGATCGGGGGAGGATGGAGGGTGCGGAAGTGTTTCATATTTCAATTCCTGAAGTTTCCTGAGAGTTGGCATTGCGATATGTGGCCTGGCGTTATCGTGAAGAAGAATTGGTCCTTTCCGATTCACCAATGCTGGACAAAGAGTTTGCAATTTCCTATGCATTTTGTCAATTTCTTGACAATATGTTTCAGCCGTGATTGTTTCGCCAGTATTTAGGAAGCTGTAATGAATAACACCTGCAGTAGACCACCACACTGTCACCATTACTTTTTTCGGGTGCAGGCTTGGTTTCGCGAAATGTTTTGGTGCTTCATCCTTGTCCCGCCACTGGCCTGACCGTCTCCTGTTGTCGTATTGGATCCATTTTTCATCACATGTCACGATTCGATTAAGAAATGGTTCATTTTGGTAGCGCAACAGAAGAGAATTGCAAATTTCAAAACGCCGATGTTTTTGGCTCTGGGTCAATTCGTGAGGTACCCACGTGTCGAGCTTTTTAACTTTACCAATTTGTTCGAGATGGCGAACGACTGTTGAGTGGTCAACACTAACTTCTCTCGCAAAGTCCCGAGTGGTTTTGCGAGGGTTATCTTCCACCAATGCCCTAAGATGGTCGTGATCAACAACAGAGGGCCTACCGCGACCTTCCTTGTCTTCGAGATCAAAATCTCCAACACGAAATTTTTGGAACCATCGCTGCACTGTACATTCACTGATGCTTCCTTCACCCCAAACAACATTGATGTTACGCGCAGTTTGAGCCGCACTTCGACCAAGTTTGAATTCGTAAAAATAAATTTGACGAAAATCTTGTTTTGACATGGTGAATATCGGAGGTCTTAACTCATACAAAATGGAACACAAACTAAACTGATATTTGAGGAAAAACAACATTAATAAACATTGTTTATAATCCATTACCTAGACTGGAGGATTATCTTTGTTTACTTGGCAAGCAGAAATAAACAAAAAATGAAAGTTCAAAAACCTGCATTATTTTTGCACCAACCCTATAGATCTTTCAGGTTGCAATGCACTAACATCTATAAAAAAAGAGGGTAAATAGCAAGCGGTAGTAGAGTAAATGAATATGTATTTTATTCGAGAAGATCATTGTTTGAAGGATATTTGAACATTGGCTGGCAAAGGGGTAAAAATGCAGGTACAAGACCACCGTTAGAAGAGAGGTCAGAAAACTTAGCTTTGTCTTTTGGCCATACTTGCATCATCCAAAAGGGAAGGGATTTGAACTACCAAGAGAAAGCTGCATTCTTTCAAGAGAGTCTAAATTCTGTACTCAACCACGACAGTCTAATTGGACATCCAATCAAAACACTTGTCTCAGAAATCGCTCTCTTAGCATCAGTGCCAGTTAAAGTGTTAACATTTGAGTTAAATCAATCTAGCTAGTTTTCATAATATATTCATAAGCTTTTTGTATTCATTGCAATTAACTTGTAGTTGTTATTTTAAGAGAATATATTTATTGTTAGCAGTGGTGACGACTTACTTATTTCTGATACTTCTCTCTCTTTAAAACTTACATACACAAAGCCCTTTACATAACCGCTCCTGCTATGATACTGACAAACATACAAGAACACATCACACCAAAAACTTTTCACATGGTAGGGAGATGCATTATATGTTGAGTGACGTAGCTCTGGACGGATGATGTAGTTCAGCTAGGTGGATTGCCTTATGTATTTTCGCTTGCATGGAAGACACTACACCGGCAATCTACTGTAATCGCAATACTTCCGCCAGCACAGTAAAAGAAAATCATAAAATAAGACCGTGATAAGATATTGCAATTCTTTTCTAAAAAGCAATTGAGGAAGGGTTATTTTTATCAATTTGACCATTAAAATAAGTTTGTAAACATTATTTGTAAAACTTCAATTGATTACGAAGAATGTTTGAATATGAGGCAGTTAAAATATTCTTCAATTTTACTTTCTCTTACTACTAGTATGAGGAAAAATTGTAATCGTGTCAAATTTTCGATATCGAATTTTCACCGGAATATCCCGTTTTGAGGTCCCTTGAGTCCAAAAAAGTGGTTTTTAGCAAATGGTCTGTGTGGTGGTGTGTGTTGTGTGTTGTGTAGTGAAACAGCATAGCTCAAAAAAAAAAAAACGAAAAAAACCGCAGAAAGTGTGAAACTTGCTATTGCGTTTAGATGTTCTGTCACACCGGAATCTGCACTGTACGTTCTGTCAAAATTCCTCAACCGGAAGTACCACTTTACAAGTTGCTTTATTTATTTTTTGCCGTTTTTCTCAAAAATGGCTCCATGATTTTCTTCAAATTGTTTTATCAACTACACATACAACGTGCTACAACTTTCATTTGAAACATTTCTCTGGGAAAATTCATTTGAGGGCACTTTAGGAAGAGGGGTGGGGTTAGGTTTTCACCTAAAGTGCTATTTCAGATTATTAGACAATTCTGCCATCTAAATAATGTTAATTAGAATTGAATGTGTTGTTGAAATTCCGAGTTTGAAAAAAATTGCGGAAGTGCGATTACTTTACCACTTTACTAAATAATTTTTTCACTTTTTCGCAATTTTCTCAAAAATGGCTCCGAGATTTTCTTGAAATTTCCTATATAAACTAAACATACAAAGATCTTCAATTTTTATTTAAAACATTTCTCTGGTATAATTTATATAAGGGCACTTTTAGGGGAGAGGTGGGGTCATGTTTTTCCTTAAAGTGCTATCATAGTTGATTATACAATTCTATCATCCAAACAAACTAATAAAAATAAATAGATGGCCAAAATTCCGAGTTTCAAGGAAATTAGCAAACCGGAAGTGCGCTTTTACTGAACAGTTTTGTTAGTTTTCGACGAATTTCATTAAATTTGGTACGTAACGTATAAAATTTGTCAATATAATTTTGAGAACTGGAGTAAGTGAAAGTTGTGTGAGTGTTTCACACCAGATTTTTTTTTTTTCTTTAAATGTAGGTATCAACAAGTTTATACCTAAATAGTTTTGTAACAATTGTTTCTACCAATAACTATACCATAACAGAGTTAAGGTTATTGTAAGAAGTTTGGCAGACCAAAAAGCAAAGATGTCTAGCGAAGTAGAATGATCATCGTGACGAACTAACAGTTCGATAAGAAACTTCTCCAGGAGGACCAGCCTGTAACCAAGTTCTAACATTGTTCCAATGATAAGAGAATAGTGAACCAGTACAGTACGATCTAAATGGCCATGTTTAACTCTATTTCTGTCTTATCTCTAATACACTTTCTTATCACTGCTACATTCCCTTTTTTTTTTTGCTTAACACTTTAAATATTTTATCTTTTAATTCTATATATTTTTGAATAGATAAATAAAGGCAATTTGTTTTTATTTTCTTTTATTATTTTCTGGATGTTTTGAGGTCCCCTGAGCATGAAATTTTTAATTATTTAGCGAATAGTTTCTGAGTTTGTTAAAAAACAAAATATCTCAAAAAATGAAAAATTGTTATCAAGTGGAAATGCGATTTTACTTAACGGATTTTTCTCGTTTTTTTATTTTTTTTTTCCATTAATGACTTTAAAACGGCTGAACTTACCAAACTTTGCGCATCACTGTCTACACAAGTAAACGTACTTTTATTTAAAATATTTTTTTATTTTAAAATTTATTTTTGATAGATCTGAGGGAGTAGCAATGTTAAACTTGCCTCTAAATTGCCACTTCAGTGTAATGTATATTTCTCAATCATATACGGTGTAGTGGAAGAACGAAATGGAAAAATAATAGTTTTGGAAAATAGTTAAGTAAAATAATTTTGTGAAAATTAGGTAGTTCAAATAGTGTATTTTAGTGATGGGGATAGAGCCATGTACTACCATCCAGGTCAGTGCAAACCAAGTGACGTTAGATTACAAATGTTATTGGGATTTGATTTAGGCCACTTTTTCTGAGCTTAAGGTAATCACTTTGCATTATTACCCACCCCATATGTGCTAACAACATCTACACGACCACAACAGAGTTACCATGGATATTTCGTATTAAGAAAATATGTAATTATATATATTTCCTCAATACTCAATTAAACACTGACGTGGTATGTAATGAGGAAAGTTATTTTTGCGTTGTAATTATAAATGGTTTACACCAAACGAAGAAACATCACATAAGCATAATATCAGCTACTATTAGTTGGTTAGTTGTATTTAATTAATAAACGACTTTTTTTTTGGTCCAGTATACAATAGTAACTGATTAATAACTACAGAATTAATATCTAGCCTTAGGTAGAGATTAATTCTATGGTAGCGCGCTGGCCTCGCATGCGGATTTCCTGGGCTCAACTCCAGCCATGCTGTTCTTAGATTTTACGCGTCCTAGGAGCCTCTATAGATCATTGCCCGTTTGTCGGCATTATTTTTAACCTCCGATGACCTAAGATGTTCGCCTTCATTTAAATAAAAAAAATAATAATCTGGATTCATTTAAAACACTAACATCTTCAAGTGCTATGACCGGTCAATAATTTGGTGTAAACCGAAATTTCGCCCATATAGTGATTGGCTTCATGATTAGTAGACTAAAATGGAATCAGTTATTAGATGTAATGGAATCGTTTGATGTGTGATTCCTGGAGTAGCAGATGTCTTGAAGAGAGCGGAAGTTAGTTGAGAGATTTTGGGAAGTTAGTGCTCGAATAATTAAACGGTTTATATAAAAATAACTATAATTGAACAATACTTTGAACGTTAGAAATGGTAACTAATAATTATAATAAAATACTTAGTAATAAATAGAAGATAAATTAGAATGATAAAATAACTGAACTAAAGTGCACAACTAAGAGAATGATAAGTTTGAATATAACTGTGTATAGTAAATTGCCGCTTGTGTATAAAGACGTGCTCGTTTGGTCGTAGATGATATAATAATCCTCTCGTCGTATATGATAGAGTTTATATAATACTGTTGTTCACACTCACACCAAGACATCTGTCCTAGTGTGCGACCTTCGTAGTTTGCTGACCTTATTCAGGTCAGTCAGTTCAGTAGCCAACCTTATCGCGGCGCTTGCTTATTGATGTAAGGTATTGATGAAAAGGCTTTGTTAATCGTTTGTTTGGCCGCGGCTGTCATGAAGCCGGCGGCCGGTTGCTGGTTATACTTTTATTACTGCCACCCTTCGTTAAGATAGCAGCTGGCTGGAACCACTAGTTGTAAATTATTATTTCTTTGGTGTTTGACTTTACCGATGTCAATGACTTTGCCATGTCATTACAAGACCAATACTAGCAAGAAATAGAATGGATGGTTCTAAAAAGAAGGCAAGGCTTCATTTTCCCCCTAATTTTCCTTCTGGTACGTGATTGGCTGTTGCTTATGAGATGTAAGTTTCTCCTCTCTCTAGTTTGTCAATTATTTCAGCCTTGTTTTTACTCAGCAAAGTGTTATTCTTAATTTATTTTTCTTTGTCACCTTCTTCATTCTGAGTAAGGACAGCCATGTTCTTTTCTGACAAAGTCCATCATCTCTATTTATACAGTATTCCATTTTCTCGATTTCCATTACCTTTGATGCGACATTTTCCATATATTTGTTTATTGGGGCAAATCACTGAAGGTTTCCTCAAAATTTATTGACGAATGTTGTGCAAGTGCAGAAAGCAACCGTTTTGTTGTGTTTTATCACAATGAATCTTACTGTGATTAATCTCTTGGTTTGTCCCTTATATACCAAACTACTGAAGCGGCCTCCATGTTTCCGAAAAACCTTAATGTAATTTTTTAAAACAGTAATTTTTTGACCTAAAAAAAATTAAACAACAAATCTAAGTCTAGTAAATAAAGTCATCTTTGAATCTGTGCAATAATGCATGTTGAGAAATACTTCTAAAGGCATAAAGAAATTTAAATGACAAAACAACAAAGAGCCGCCAGACCACTGTTTCCGTTGCAAACAAATTGATGTCGCGAAATATCTTCCATACAAATATTTTGTTTAATTCTTTATTTCCTTCCGATTCCTATAAAAATACATTGCTGAATGTTTGTTATACTTTGAACTTGTTTGAACAATATTAAACGATCTCTTCACTAATATAATACGATCTACCGTAAGGATAATAAAATATTAATTAATAATAGCAACCTACATTATACTTACTTAATAACACACAAATTACTTCCTGCTCTAGACTCACCTGAAACAAACAGGTTTATATAATTATTAAAAATGCAACTTCGGTTTTACTAGATGTTATTATAATTAATCACCTTATTAATTAATTTCCTTAAAGTTTATATCTAAGTATAATACAACGGATCGATGATATATACTAACACCATCAAATCAGCTGTGTTATTATCACCTGTATTTATTCGTTTTAAATTTTGACAAATATTTTATTTTAACTATGTAAAAAATTATTAATATTATTATTATTATTTTCGTACATAAATTACATAACTTAATGAACAGTTTGACATAATTTCTTCCCTTTTCAGAGAAATTCAACAATACGTAACCAAATTATAAATAAAAGACTTTTTTTATTTATTTCATTTTATTTTTATTTATTTATTTTTGCCTAATGAAGTCGTTAAGGGTCAAATTTTATTTGTGTGAGAAAAAGGAATAAACAATAAGAAGTCCGTTGTCAAGCACACTTACGTGCAAATATTACAATTATGTAATGGAGTTTTTGTGGAAAAAAAAAAAATATATAGAAGAGAAAAGTACGCTGACTGAACACTAATATATTAATTGAGAAAGCAGAGTACTGCAAGGACTTTAAATTGACTGATGTAAAGAATGGTAGCGAGAGTGGAAATGACAGACTGAACAGAGTGCTGGTAATGTTGACGTTTTCTGGAAGACAGGGCTGAATGTCAGAATACAAGCTAGCCCATTTTATATGGTAGTTGAAAATTTCCCTACTTTTCCATTTAGATCTTTCAGGGGTTGAGATAGGCAAATCTTGATCCGTGCTATTGATGACGTAGCAGTTGGGCGGATTGCCAATGATTTTTAGTTGCAGGAAATCCATTATCTTAATTGACAAATTATTATCCTTCAAACTTGAAATTTTCGGTAAAAATTTTGTTAGCTTTATAAATTACACATAAAACAGGTGGTGGGGATGATTTTAGATGTACAGTGAGAGAAAGAGAGGTGATAAAAGCCCTAAAAGATAAATTGTGGTTCTCATGATTGTCTATAGAATGTGGTTGCATGTAAGGTATTGAATAAAATGTTTCGTGGTGATTTCAGAGTTTAAAAATGGGTGAGCCAAACACAAACCGTTGGACACATTATCAACTAACTTTGCAAAACCTATGTGCTATTGGAAATAGAGTATTTGTTGCTTATGTTGGTTGTTAGGCCAAGACCCCCAACATAATGGCTAGACCACTTCCCCGTATAGTGTAGATGATGTTGAACTGCAATTTTTATTTATTAGTTTTCAGCGCATGGCTACTACCTGGGTGTGACTGTACTGCGCTTCTATTCAATCCCTTACAAAACTGAAACGTCAATTGTAACGTTACGCCATGATTAGTGGAAATGATTTATTATTTAAGTAAATAACCTATAATATTAACTTATAATTAACGAGAAATACTTAAATACGGGTATACTAGTGAGGTGCAGTTATCTATGACGAAAAGCCGCGTTAGAATGGCAGAACAACGGGCTGGAGACTGGAGAGTGAGTCATTCGGTAGCTGTGAGGCGCCTGTGAGGGAGCTAATTGGAGAAAACGCCTATAATTGGCAACTCAGGGTTCAACCGGCCTGAACGCATGGCTGTTCATCTTCCGGAGACCAGGTGCAATTGTCTGTCCGTCTGTGTTCGACCTCTCCCGACATGACCTCATCATCAACATCCTCATCACGTCGCCGGTGTAACTAATTGGCTTATCATGCACAAATGAAACACTAATACCCTTATTAGTAAATCAGAATAAATAGATTAGAAGATAATAAAATATACTAAAGATAAATAATAAATCATACTAAAGGATAATTAAATGTATCTAATTGTTGGCTTACCGGCCAGGAAGTATCGAAGAAAAACACCAAATAATTTTTTGGTGTTTTTTGTTTCAAACCCGACGTTTAGGCAAACATTGTTTACCTTCTTGAGGGCTATCTTAAAGTAAGAGAAGTTTGGAAGTCTTGTCACATCTTTGATTATGTCTATAGTTATGAGTGTACAATGATATGAGGACACTCATAACTAAGATGTGTCATAGACATAATCAAAGATGTGACAAGACTTCCAAACTTCTCATACTTTAAGATAGCCCCTGAAGAAGGTAAACAATGTTTGCCAAAACGTCGGGTTTGAAATAAAAAAACACTTAAAAATTATTTGGTGTGTTTCTTCGATACTTCCTGGCCGATAAGCAAACAATTAGATACATCTGATCACTTCTGACGGCCAACAATTGCTACAATTTGAAAGGATAATTATATATATGTTTTGGTTCGGTCCGCAGAGCTGAATATTTCCCATGATACCCTGCTTCTTTTCGTGATCATCGACCGGTTACGGGGCGTTCACCCATCATCAGGATATTTTGTTAAAAGAGTGCGATAATACAGACTTGCACAGTGCAAAATCAGTTTATACACTCCATTAAATATTAAAACCCTTTTCAGTTTTGAGTGTATACATTTGCTCTGTGCAAGTCTGTGTTATTGCACTGTTTTAACAAAACTCATCCTGATGATGGGCGAAATCTCGTAAAAATAAATTTCCCAAGAAGAAAATGTTTCAGTTTAAGTTTAAAGAAAGCGAACAGCAGAAACGGAAATTAAAAATGTTATAAACTTTTAATTACCTGAAGGAAATTTCAGAATCCCACTAAGTTTTGTATTATAGCTCTAAAGTTTAGTAAAATTTCTCTCACAAAAGCATAATGATCTTCCTGACTGTTGGCAATTTTGAGTTCAATCAAATAACTACTCGTCAATCGAAAAGTAAAACAAAAAATTAAGTATAAGCTTAGGAAAATTGATGTTACCTGCTTGTAGCTGTAAATTTAAAACGAAATTATTGCGATCAGACTTTCTCTTGAGCAAGAACTCCAAAACATTACTCCCTTAGAGGTTCACTTAACAGGTTATTTGAATAATTTAATTACAACATTTTTAAAGAATAATAATATAAGATAAACAAACACTTGTTTAATTTACTATTTAAAGTTACAGATAAACTTTATAAAGTCCAAGGTCAACAAGTAAAGACCAAAGATTACCAAGTTACTATCAATAATAGAATTATTGGTGGGAAGAATATAAGAAAAAAAGGGGAAGGGATATTTTTATTCAGTATAGTAGATTTAGTAGCTGGTAGAACTGAAGTGCATTCAGTTTCGTGAGCACGGCACTCTAATAATTATATCTCAGCAACAATCATGGAGCGCTGGATTGGAAAAGTGGCATTAGTGACTGGAGCAAGTGCTGGAATTGGGAGAGCTATAGCTTACAGTTTAGCCGAACATGGTATGATTGTTCTAGCTGTGGCCAGAAGGGAACAAAAACTTAAGGTACGCTGTGTACTTTTTTTCATAAGAAATTTATTGATAATTATATAAATGATATTAGAAAATGTCAACTCTTTAAAACTATAAAATAGTTCTATTAGGCGAATGTACGTTTATTAAACTAGACTATTAGACATAATTTGAATATGAGAAATCATTATCGAAGGCCAATCATTCAAGGACATGGTTATATAATTAATTGTGTACGGAGTAAACAATTATGACTGGACTAGCTATATCAACTTTCTATCTATTAATTTCTTATTTTCTTAGTGCTTGTAAAAGGAATTATTGGGATCGTGACAAATGTTTTATATACGCATTACACCGGAAGTACATGTTTTTATGGAAACAGTGTTTTTAGCGAATGACGGAAACAGTGTTTTTAGCGAATGATGGAATGTGTGGGTGTGTGAACAAAATATCTCAAAAACCAAAAATCGCAGTTGGCTCACATAATGTCTAGGTTCTTCCATCGCATCTGACGCGAAAGTTTCGGCCTAAATCCATCAACCGGAAGTGCCACATTAGGGAATTTTTTTCTTTAAATAGAATTCAAATCGTCAGTCCTTAAAATTACAATGAGATGTTTGTACGGAAATGTCCAGAGGAGTTTTTAAAGAAAAAGAATTCTGTGTTGCTCTACGTTTCGGGTACCATTTATTCAGGAGCTCTTTAGGGTAGGAGAGGAGTGAACGTTGACTCCTCTTCTACCCTAAAGAGCTCCTGAATAAATGGTATCCGAAACGTAGAGCAACAAAGAATTCTTTTTCTTTAAAAACTCCTCGGACAATGCCTTACAAACATATCATTTTTTTTCTTTAATTTTTCATTTCTTTCTATCTATATGTATATATAATTTTACTTATCACTTTCATTTGACACTTTGTGGGTTCTGGGGGGGAACATTAGCATTAAGCCTTTCCTTTAAAGCACCACTTCAATATAATAATATAGTTCTATCACCTACATTAAAAGCGGAGGAATACCAAATTTGAAGAAAACAGTTAATGCGACTTTTGTTATTATCCGAAGCGATTTTCTTTAAAGTTGGTGCGCTAAACTGCACAGATTACCCATAAGGAGTATCTGTTGCATGCAGTTACTTGGAGAATAGCGACCCCACGGGTTACAACAGCTTAATCCTCCATGCAATTTGGCAGAACAGTACACAATACACTTAAATTACATACACTCTTACACTTTACAGATAAGGACATACACAGTACACAAACTGGGGTCTCCGTCCCTAGTTAATTGGCGAAAGGAAGGGAGAAGGAAGGGATTAGCTTAGTGGTAGCGCGCTGGTCTAGCAACGTGGAGGTCCCGGCTTCGAATCCAGCATGCTGCCCTTAGATTTTCTCTTCCTAGGAGCCTCTACAACTCACTCACGCTGCTCGGAGGACCTTTCGGGTCGCAGTGCAACAATCTTCTACAATGTCCCCTAAAACAATCTACAACTGTACAGATATAAACGTATCACTTTTAAACATTTTTCCACCAAACAATAATTATTTTATGGAGTTTTGGAATTTGTGGCGATAAATCTCAATAGAAGTTAGCACTGTCTATTTGGCTATAATGTAATCACACTTTTTTGCGACCTGTTTGGATAGATTCTTGTCCCCCCGCTACCTCGATATTTAAATCTTAGAAAAATTGAGTAACATTTGATATGTAAATAAAATTCGTCATTAGCTATTATGATTGTATTAATAGCTCTAAAAGCAATTTATTGGTTTTTAATTTTATTAACAACTAGACTAACAATGGTTGCAACCAAATCATTCATACGAATGGAATGCATGCTTGAAGTCACGTACAGATTAATTCTTTATTCTAGGAAATAAGCTATAATTATTTCTTTTTAGCTTCTGCAAAATAAAACTAGTTTAATGTGTTTCATATACAGATTATATTTATTTAATAAGACACTTTATATTATTAAATCCTACATTCCGATAAAAACTAGGATTTTTTTCTTTATTCGTGGACAATCGTATTATTAATTAGTTTCTTTTATTCCTCGTAAGAGGAAGTATTGCGAACATGTCAAATTTTCGAAATTGAGTTTTCACCGGAAATTTGTGGTTTTGAGAAAAATGTAGCCAACAATCTTTATGTATGTAGGTAGTAGTATGTTTGTGTGTGTGTGTGTGAACAGAATATCTCAAAAATTGAAAATTCGCAGGAAGCTCAGATTTCATATTCTGTCTATGTAGGACAGAAGATTTCGGGCAAAATCCATCAACCATAAGTACGACTTTTTCGAATGTTTTTTTTTTTAAATAGCTTCAACAATTTTCTCTAATCTTCCTATACTATCGATATAAGTAAGTATCTATCACTTTTAATTGAATCATTTTCCCAAGAAAATTAATTTTTTCGGGTGGTTCCGGGGGGAACAGTAACGTTAAGTTTTCCTCTAATGTACCACTTTAATTCAACATATATGGTTCTACCACTTATTTAATATTAATATAAATAACATAAGAAAGATTGCTAGAATTTCAGTGATAATCTGATAATCGGCTAAGCGGGTGTGCAACTTTTCAGAATAGGTTTTTTTGAATTTTTTGGAATTATCTTTGGAAATGACTGCAACGATTTCCTTTAAAGCTGGAGTGTTAATTGCCACAGATGTAAACCTATCACAATTTCCAAAAAAATCTGGTGTGAAACACTCACACAACTTTCTCTTACTCCAGTTATCAAAAGTATAATTGACAAATTTTATAGTTTATGTACGAAATTAATTCAAATACGACGAGAACTGAAAAAACCGTTCAGTAAAAGTGCACTTCCGGTTTCTCTAATTTCCTTGAAACTCGGAATTTCGGTCATCCATTTATTTCTAATTAATTTTGGGATGACAGAATTGTTTAATAACTGAAATAGCACTAGATAAAACCTAACCCCACCCCTCCCCCGTCTGCCCTTTAAAGATTTTCCAGAAAAATGTTACAAAAAAAGTTGTACACTTGTATTGTAATTATATACTAAGTTTGAAGAAATCGTTGATTCCAGTTTTGAGAAAATCGCAAAATCGTAAAAAAAAAAAAAAAAATACATGTAAAGTAGTACTTCCGGTTGAGGAATTTTGACAGATAACGCACCGTTAGATCCCATGTGATACCTAAACGTAATATCAAGTTTCAACTTTCTACGGTTTTTCGTTTTTGAGCTATGCTGTTTCACATACACACACACACACACCATTTGCTAAAAACCACTTTTTTGGACTCAGGGGACCTCAAAACGGATATTTCCGGTGAAAACTCGATATAGAAAATTTGACCCGATTAAATACTTCCTCTTCTAGGAGTAAGAGAAAGTAAAAAAAGAAAGAAAAAAATTAGATAATTTTTGTGAATTTATGGGCGTTCTTTCAATATTTTGATTGGTTCGTGGTAATTGGCACATTTACACCTTACTATCGGTTGAGGTTCAGAAGTTGTGGTCCCCCCTCTATATCTGTGTTTATGTGGGCGACAAATGAGCAAATTTGAAGTTTTAAGAAAATGCTCATTTATATATATTTTCTCAGAGACTTTTCGTGATAGCCGCTTTTTTTTGGGTGGGGGGGGGGGGGGGGGTCATCGACCGGTTTCGGGCGTTCGCCTATCATCAGGATATTTGTGTCAAAACAGTGTCGTATCATAACGACTTGCACAGAGCAAATGTAGATTGTTGTAGGGATTATTGCACTCCGACCTGAAAGATGTATTGTGCTTCCCGGCATCCTCTCCAATGCACAGCCGGCCTCCAAGCAGTGTTCTTTAACTACAGACAACACTGCCCATCACCGGAGTGAGTTGTAGAGGTTCCTAGGAAGAGAAAATCTAAGGGTAGCATGCTGGATTCGAACCCGGGACCTCTGCGTTGCTAGTCTAGTGCACTACCACTGAGCTAATCCCTTCCTTCTCCCTTGGCTTTCGCCAATTAACTAGGGACGGAGACCCTAGATTGTGTACTCTGTTTGTCCTTGTCTGTAAAGTGTAGAGTGTACGTAGTTTAGTGTATTGTGTACTGTTCTGACGAAGTGCATGGAGTACTGAGCTGCGGTAGGTAACCCGTGGGGTCGCTGCTCCCCATATAACTGCATGCAACAGATACCCTTCCGGGCTGCACAGAGCAAATACAGTTGATACATTCAGATGTGACACATATTTGATACACACGTATTTGCTCTGTTCAAGTCGATATGATATCACTCTGTTTTGACAAAAACATCCTGATGATGGGCGAACGCCTGAAATCTGGTCGATGACCACAAAAAGAAGCAGGCTATCACAGAAAATATCTCTGATGTTTTCCAGCTCTGCGGAACCAACCACAACAATTGTTCGTATATAATTGTATTTACAGGCGTAAGAGAAAGTTGTGTGAGTTTTACTTTCTCTTATTTCGTGTTATAATACTAGGTGAATACACATCAACTAATTGATTGGTTTCCTCTTCTTCCCTGTAGAGATGCCTTAGCTTAGATTGTACAAATGGCAAAAATTGACTTAACCTAATGAATTTCGTTAACACAGCTTTTGCTCTCAGATTAAAATTGATGTCATCGCTCCTAAGAGTGTAGATTATAATATATAAGAGCACCGAATTCTATTTAATTTACAATGCTTATTTTAATGTTTAGGCTTCCGCGGTTATTCTCATGCAAAACACTTGGGGGTTTCGAATTAGGACCGTATCTATGGTTTGTTATAAACCGAAAATTCGTCTATATTACAATATGCTTCTTCAGGATAGTGTCGATTTTAATATTAAACCAATTCTGGTAAGAAACAGTGAGACATGGATCTCGTCAAGCGCCAGTCAAACATATACATGAAAGAAAAAGGATAGCGGAAGGAGTTAGGCCCCCACCCTTCTCCTATTTGTGCGTATCAACCGTATTTCTTGTCAGTGTTGCTTTGGCATTCAAGTTGATGTTACGGTGAAGAAGCCTATTGTAAAATAGGCGAAACGTCGATTTATAATAAACGGAAACCTGAAACTCTATCCAAAAACCTAAATGTTTTAATGCATATTGTTAAGTTCTTAAAGTACTGGATATTTCAAATGTATATACTTGATTATAGGAAGAAATTATAAAGGAAATGATTATACGGCAATGGCCAGTGGAGTCAGAGGGCAATTACCCAGTTGCCCTAACATCAGTACAGTGAAATACATGCGGGTTAGCATCCATGGCAGCTTCACTCGAAATATTATATAATTCAATAGTATAAAGGACAGCTCTAGATCATTGTTATAATATAAACTGGTCATTTCCGTATAACTTAAGTACTGACTATTCGAAAACCAGTTTTAAATTATTCAAGATTCTAAAGTTGAATTTCATTTAAAGTAAATTTATATATTTTATGACACTATTTTTAAATTTTTCGTTATTTAAAAATTGATAATTTTTTGGTTAAGATAAATAATTTATAACTTTCTTTTCTTCTTTTTATATAAATGATTGATTTGAATCTTGCACAGATTCCGGATTATAATTATTGAAAGATTTATGATTTATAAAAAGCAAAGACCTCTATTCGTAAATTCCCAGGTCCGTTAACTGATTTCCTTCAAATTTGGAAATCTAGCAGTGGTTCTACTTTATATTAATATTATATAAGTTGTACACGGTACTGGAGTGATACTTTAAAGGAAACCTTAGCGTTACTGGTGGGGGCCGCCCAGAACCCCCAAAAATCAATTTTTCTGGGAAAATGTTTTAAATAAAAGTAACAAGGATTTATGTACCAACGATGTTTAAGGAAAATCGTTGAATCCATATCAGAAAATCGCCAAAGCTGAAAAAAAAGGAATCATTATGTTGGAGTCGTACTTCCGATTAATGGATTGTTCCCAAAATCTTCGTGTCAGATACCATGGTGTTATCTAAAAATGGAATACCAGGTTTGAGATTCTTGCGCTTCCACATAAAAACACACACACACACACACTTGGCACCAAATAAACATCACTTACTCAACGAAAAATTAATGAGGACATTCCTGCATTTTATTAATACAATTAATTTTGATATTGCAATATTAAATTGTATAGTTTTCAATGAAAACAATAGGAATAGTAATAATTGTAAACATTCAGCTTGTTTACATTCACTTTTCTTTTCTTTTTTGTGATGTAAATATTGTTATTAATATTGTTTTCTTTTGGTGTGTAATACTATTATTATTACTACCTATTTTTGGAGGGGGAGGGGAATGTAAATATTATTAATTTCTTTTTGTTATGTAAATATTATTATTATTTATGTATTTTTTCTCCTTTTTGTGATGCAAACATGATTATATAATATTTTATTTTTATTTTTTGTGTGATGTAAATATTATTTATTTATTTCCCTATATATTGTGAAAAATTATTTCCATTAATCTTGAAAGATTTTTGGATATACAATTTTAGTTCTTTTGTGATTGTCCCTTTGTGAAAATATTAATAATTATCACTTTAATATTTAAATTCCAATTTAACATATTGCTTAACACATGTACTGTACTGTGTACGAGATATGTGTAAATAAACGGCTCTGGGGCCAGAGTTGCTGTGGCTTCCATTAATCTTAAAAGATTTTTGGATATACAATTTTAGTTCTTTTGTGATTGTCTGCTTTGTGAAAATATTAATAATTATCACTTTAATATTTAAATTCCAATTTAACATATTGCTTAACACATGTACTGTACTGTGTGCGAGATATGTGTAAATAAACGGCTCTGGGGCCAGAGTTGCTGGCCTGGAGGAAAAACCACACACCCATACACATAATATACACATACCTTTCGCAAAAACTTTTTTTTCGTACAGCACGTTCCTTAAAACATGTATTTTTTCCGGTGAAAACTCAATTTCACTTTCGCAATATTTCCTCTTTGATGTTAAAATTTTGGTAAAGGTTTTCTTAATAGATGCAAAAATTATATGTTCTTTAACTGACAAGGTATCATGCTGCGCCTTGATTTCATACGCCCACCATGTTTGGAGAATAAGGTGTGAATGCATTTCAGATCTTCCTTAGTAATTTTTTTCATTTTTATATATATTTTGTTATAGCTATTCATTTAAAATACTCTTATTGTTCGGTTTTGGATTTTGATTAACTTTGTTAGCATTTTTATTTTTTGTGTAATTATTCTTATTCTTTTTTGTTCATTAATTCAAGGAATATATTTTTATATATTTTTCAAGTAATACTATGATTACTTTTTTTTTTCTTTTTTTTTTGTGAACTATATAGTAAACTCTGGCAGACGGCTATTGCCATGCTATTTAATACTTTGTTTATTTTTCAGGTTCCACATGTTTTATTTTCTTATTTATATTTCTTTTCTTTTGTCATTTATGTATTTTGAAAATAAAGTATTATCATTTCCTCTTTCCAGCAGTAAAAGAAAATAAACAATAAGTGAAAGTAAATATGGTTGCTAATGAGGAAAATAATAATAATATAATTATTGTTATTATTATTACTATTGAGGAACAATAAGTCCTATAATTGATAAAAAAATTTATAGAACTATTTTTCTAATTATTTACATTTTTATAGTGTTATTGTAAAATTTCCAATAATTATTTTTATGATTTAATCACTTCTAATTTTTCCGTTAATTATTATCTTAAAACCGAAGTTCCATCTATATCACATTAGGCTTCTTCAAGGTAGTTCTGCCTCTAAATGCTGGAACAACAGTGAGTATTAAGAAGAAGGCCGATTAATATCGGATAGAAAATCGTTAGGCTAAATCGTTTAATCGTTAGATTTAATTTTGATAAAGACTTCTGAATACAAACAATTTATTTTTTTTTTTTTATACAGAAAGAGACTTCATCATGTGTTGCGAATGCTTTACATAACCATCAAGAAACCATCAAGATAGGTTGGGTGTGTGGAGTTTTCAATGTCATTTACCTATCCTTTTGCTTGGCGGGGGGGAAAATAATTTTAATTTTCCAAAGCACTCAGCTATTCTCCTCATAGCATCTAAATGTGACCAAAACTGTAGTTTGACATGCATTTTAAAAATAAAGTTTTAAAATCCACAGTCTCAAATAAATAATATGAATTGAAACGAGCTTTAATAATTGAAGTTTGGACGAAAAATTATCCGACTTTAAAGTTTTGTAAATTCCTTTCCAGACAAACTAAAAGTTGGGATGAAAAATAAAAGTACAAATACTCTTGACAAACACCAAAGAAAGCAAAATATATGGATTAGTGCCCAGAAATAAAATAACGATAAATCAGAAGTAAAAATAAATCATTTTTGCTATGACCACCGGTTAATCAATATTTTTATACTTTCTCGATTATGTGAGTGTAAACAAAATATCTCAAAAACGTATAAAAAAACACGGGAAACTCGAGCTTGTTATTCTTATACGAAGTTTTCGAGCAGAATATATATACCGGAAGGGCAAATTTACTGATTTTTTTTTTTTTTTTAGTTTTTAGCGATTTTATCGAAAACGGACCAATGATTTTTGTCTTTAAACTTCATATACTATCACCTATCATTTGTATTAGCAACATTTTTTCCAAGAAAATTGATTTCCTGTTAACGTTAAGATCAGTTCAGTACAATAAGGTTCTGCCATCTACATAGTATTAATATATAGATTAGAGCCATTAATTATAATTTCAAAGTTAAAGAAAATCGGTTAAACGGAAGTGTCACATTACAGACACAAAATTGTTACTTTTATTTGTGACATTAAAAAAAATATATATATCAGATAGTTGTGCGGAATTTTGTGGCATTAAATTTCAAATATTATACGCAGCTTATCTTTCACTTTCTTTGTTGTTTGTTTTATTGTTTTAAATAACCATTTACTTCGCTACAACTCAATCCGCTCCCTTTGAGTGTTTGTTCACCTGAGTATTAGCAACTTTCTGGAGCCCCAGTGTTACGTTTTTCCTCAAATCTTACGGGTCTGTTGTTACTGAAAAACGTAACTGGCATGGTTCTTGTTAGAAATTTTTATAAGTAAGGGGAGGCCAACTTTTCTTGCTAGTGAGTAACCAACTTATTTATATGTTTTGTGTTGAAATTCAATTATTTTTTTACACTTAGGTTAAACTCTTTCTGTTTTCCACCTTGTGAAGAACATAGCACGTAGGGAAGTTGTTTAGTAGATAAGGATATCTTAGGGTGATATAATTCCATTTAAGCTGGTTCCTGGTTTTGGACTGTATCAAATTGGGCATCATTAAAGAAAAGAAAAAGAATCTTTTAGAAAAACCAACAATCACAATATATTTGTATATTAACCACAATTGCTCTATTAGAAAATAACAAAGACAAGACTTAATTTTAAGAAAAATCGAAATACTTGAAATATGGGCGGGGCGCCCCAAGTAATATGTTCAAACCGGGTTCGTAATATTTTTCAAAATAGGATTTTGGACAACCAATTTCTCTATATACCACCAAAAAAAACTATTGCCACACTGGTACCGGCTAGTTTCACCTCTACTCTCTTATTGCTACTAAACCACTAAATTCAAAAGAAACTGCAGCGAGCGCTCCAAGCGGCCAGAGAGCGCGCACAGAAGTATTGTACTTCCTGGTTAGCAGCATTGCTTTTCTTGAAGTGTATGTACCTCTCTGTCTAACTTCTGACATCTCTTGGCTCATTCTAAAGGCAAGACACGTTTCTTGGTTAACCCAACATTTCTAATTGTTATAGCCAATGCAAAATTAATTTCGAGTATCCTAGGTGCTAAAAGTGCCACTGAATCACTTCGCCTTTGTACCAGGGTGAAATTAATTATGAATTTACCATTTGAGCCAACTTTTGTCTGAGCTTAAAGTTTCAGTTGTCTGTGCATTGAAGTAACTTTATATTATTTCCTGTTTCCAACGTTCCTTAATTCTAATTAACGCTACCCAGTAAATATTATATTGTTATTTAATGTTGCCTTCAATTCATTTGATCAAAAACCCTACATTTGACCTTCAAGTTTGCCTACGCATTATGTTTCAAAAGTTTGCTTTCTCCATTAATTGCTTATATAATAGTTTTGCCTGTTAAGGTTTGTTAGCGGCAGTGAAATCACTAGCTGGTTTTAACTTGCGAATGATCTGGACCACACTTCTAATTTCTACATGAACTTTATCATAAAGGTCATTAAGTCAGGATAATGGACGGGAGCCAAGACTGTAACCGTTAGGCAAGTTACAAACATTTTTAAATTTAACCCTTCTTCTACCAATGCTGGCATTGTTAAAAATTTAAGAGGCTGCATTCCTCATATTCCTTGTTATATATCCACAGACGTTATTTGGCCTTCAACACTTCCTCAGTAGCCTATACTTCCTGAGGTGGTCCTCCGAATTCACAACGCATTCTCCGAACCAGTTAATCGTAGGTAGATGAGCAGATGCCGGCAATGGTGTGCCCAATATTGGAAGCTCTATAGGCCAAATTCCTGTTCAGTACACCGTATGGGATTCTGCTCAGGTGGTGTATGGGAATTTGTTCTGAAGGAAGCAATAAAGGGATGCATTGTTTTTGAAGTGTTCTTTTTGTTTTATCCTTTAGATTTCTAATACACTCGATAAAAACAATCACTATGAGCCACTTTACTTCATATTTGACTTATGATGACTGAGTAGTAACACTTTTGCAATCCGCAACAACCTTTTAACCCGGGATTGTTCGCAACCAAAGATGACAAAGTGTGAGCTTTTTTCAAAATATACATCTCCATATAATTATTGCTGCTAGTATACTAAATACATTTCGAAATTGATTCTTACAACCTTATTTTTGTACAGGAATTAGCCAACTCAGCGAATGGATTAAAGGGAGAAATACATATAATGGTAGTTGATGTAACTAAAGAACAAGATGTAATTAATGCTATACAGTTTGCTGATACAAAACTGGGAGGACTGCATGTACTTGTCAACAATGCAGGCACTTCTTATCGCACTAATGTTTTGGGTAATTATAAAATTTTCTAATGCATCAAATGATTAAAATTTAATTTCACCCATGGGTTCATAATTTTATCTGACATTTTGAAAATTCAAAACAAAAAAAGTTAAAGAAGCTGGAAAAGTAAAAAAATGTGATAATAATTTTCAAATTTATATTACACACAAAAAAATGTTGGTGAGAAAAATTCACACAAAGCATTCACTTATTTCAGTTAATTCAGTTACAAACGACTAATTTCCTTCCTTAATAATACATATATTAAATGGTAATGGGGTTCTAGTAGCCCCTCAGCAATTAGGCAGGTAATCTAGCAATTGTCATTTGAAGTTTAAACAAAATCAGTGAAATCAGTTTCTATTGAATTCAGGAAAAAAAAAAAAAATTAGAAACCGTGTTTCTGTAGTCACTTATCCGGTTAACCTTCAAGGAAGGAAAATACTTCAACAAAAGCGCGTCTGCAGTGTTGCTACCTACACAGCATTCTTATCAATCAGAAATGATATAGTTTAAATAATATAAATAAAATTTAAATTTATTAAAAATAAAATAAAGGAGGAAAACAGTATAATAGAGAATATAAACAACAATATATAAAATAATAAATGAATTTATCAAACACTAGCTAATATCGTCATTCTAAATACAATAGTTGAAATAATTCAAACCAAAATTGATTATGTTTCACATAAATAAAAGTTTAACATTCCTCGAGAATCAAAAATAATTGATTCTGCCAAGGTTGTCAGGTGATTTCGGTCTACTCCGGCCTCGTCAAAAAATTTGTCAGTCACCTCGGGTATAGTACTGCAAAACTATAATCCGCTAAAATTCCTCCTTTATTCTAACTATTACTTGTTACTCTTCTCGTAACTTTTCTTTAAAGAAGCTTATGCATTTATTGTACATACTCTGCTTTTCTTTGTTTATTTTTTCGGCCTGGTTCTTTTTTTTTTTTTTTCTTTCTTAATTTAAGGCGTCTCAACATGTGTGGTCATTTGCGCCCGGAGCCTTCTCGGTGCACTGCCGGCCTCTGGACAGTGTTCTCCCGTTACAGACAACACTGTCCATCACCGGACAGTGAGCTGTAGGGGCTCCTAGGAAGAGAAAATCTAAGGGTAGCACGGCTGGATTCGAACCCGTGATCTCCGCGTTGCTAGTCCAGCGCGCTGAGCTAATCCCTTCCCTGGTTCTTGTCGTTATTTTCATAACGAATGGTAGGATCTATAATCCAGGCAAGCTTCTTACTCTGGTAAAAGGCAACAATGTCGGCGAATCTGGTAACTTCCTCATCAGCTGCATACACCTCTTTCAGGCATGTGTAGCCCTTCTCTGCGAATTCTAGCGGTGCTTTTAAAACATTTTCAGGATCAAGAACATTTTACTCGTTTACAGTACTGCTATGATTTTGTAATAATAGCAGAAAGTTCATAATAAATTTTTAATTTTCTCTTATTGCGATCGTTAAATTTTAGAAATTGACATTTTTATCAGAAATACAATTGCAGAGAACTCTTCGATCGATAAAAAATCATTTATCGCAGGAAATTCAAATTTGATAATTGACTCTAGGACTTCCACTTGGTTTTTGAAAAAAAAAAAAATCGTCTATTTTTCTGGGAAAATTGCTTTTTGGATGTTTTTCTGGGAGCTGCAAGGATTTTCTAAACTGCCATTACAGAGTAATGTAGGATTCAACAGTTTTATAATATTAAGAGGAAATTAACAAAATCAGCGGAGATTTAAGCCCAGCGGTTCTTAGATTTTTCTCTTCCTAGGAGTCTCTACAGCTCACTTTTCCGGTGATGAGCAGTATTGTCTGTAACGAGACAACACTGTACGGAAGCCAACAATGCTCAGCAAATGATCCGGGCAAATGTCGAGCAATGATGCTCAACCATGCTACGGGTGCCAATGATCATAGACGTTGGCGCGCCTTAAATTAAAAATTAAATTAAATTAAAAGTAGGTGGACTGTATATTTTCTTATTAATAAATGAAAAATTGGTTATATTTTAGATTGTAATTTAGACCATTGGCGAACTATGTTCGACTTGAATGTGTTTGCGCTGGGAATGTGTACCAGAGAAGCGGTGGCCTGTATGAAGCGAAAAAATATCAATGATGGCCACATTATCAATATTAGCAGGTTAGTTGCATCTATTATTATACAATAACACATGTGCAATATCTATTATGTTAATGATGCCTAGTTTGAAATATAAATTAGCGGTATGTGCGTAGTAACTAACTTTACTGAGTACAATATTCAAATTCACTCAGATCTTTATTAACAGTTTTTCATCATTCACCATAATTAATATATTATATTTTACAAGGTCACCATAACTATTAGAAAATAAGTTTCATCAGAAATAGTTTTAACCAGAAATTTGATTCAGAATGTTATTTGCTATAAGTTTTAGTTCTTTACAAAAATTATATATAATACGAAAATTTCAATTCCTTCTTTTAAAATGTGCGATAAACTTTGTTAAATTTATGATGAATACTTTTACAGGGTTCAGCAATTTTCAGTCAATTTTAACTTTTTCCATCTAATTTAAATCTTTCACTTTCTCTGATTTGCTGTAAGAGAAAATATTTTACCTATTTTTTTTTAAATTGAGTTAACACGGAAAATACAATCGGAATTTGTGGTCCTCACTCGCACTTTTTCTTATTCCTGTTAACATAATTATTTATAAAATGACCATATTTAAAAAAAAATCAAATTATACTCATTTCTCCTGACATAAATGTGAAGACAGGTACCCATCAGGCGGAACTAGTAACATTGGAGGAACCAAATAAGATTCAATATTCCTCACCACAAATTCCGAACTATCTTTTTTTTTTCTTTTTTTTTGACATTTACAACGGCAGCATAGAGCCATAAGCAAATATGAAAATTCTATGCAAACAATGTATATACAATAAAGAAAAAATAAATAAATAAATAAAATAAAAATTACAGAGTTGAGAAACTACCCAGTGATAGCACTCCAATCAACTTTGTCACTCACTGACACTAGACAGGATGTCGCGAGGCCACTGGCGTTAAGCCTTCTGGAGGGTGGTCGGGTAGAGTGCGGGATGAGAGGCGTCGGACTAGAGGATTGGGGTGTGAGAATAGGGTACTATGGAATTTCTGGTATCTGACTTTAGTTACTTGTGGTAGGAAAAGAAATTTTTAGATCCTTTGATTGGAATGGATGGTTTGATTGGAAACATAATAAGGAGCGTCAACTATTGTTCGAAGGATCTTGGATTGTAGGGATTAGATACGATTGAGGTTAGAACGCTTGGCTGAACCCCACAGTTCGATGCCATATGTCCAGATGGGTTTGATGAGTGAAGTTTAAATTAATCGTTGTGGTGGTTGGTTTCGCAGAGCTGGACAGCATCAGATACATTTTCTGTGGTAGCCTGCTCATTTTGTGGTCATCGACCAGTTAGTTTCGGGCGTTCGCCCATCTTCAGGATGCGACAGTGTGACAACACAGACTTGCACAGAGCAAATTCAGTTTTACACACTGACTGACTCAGTCAGTGTGTCTGTCACTCACTGAGTCAGTCAGCGTGTAAAACTGAATTTGCTCTGTGCAAGTGTGTGTTGTGACACTGTCTGAAAAACGCATCCTGAAGATGGGCGAACGCTCGAAACCGGTCGATGACCACAAAATGAAGCAGACTACCACGGAAAATGTCTCTGATGTAAATTAATCGTTTGTTGTGTAGTGGCAGTCTAGATCTTCTGTCTAGGAGTCGTTTTAGTTGTCTATAGCGAGTGTTCATTTCTTGTCTTTTGAGTCGTGTATGGGGGTTCCAAGTAAGTCTTTTGTCGATGTACATCCCAAGGTAGCGGATGACATCAGCCTCTGGAAGAGGAGACTGGTTGTAATAGAGAGAGGGAGAAGTAATTCTTCGTAGGGTAAAGGTAATATGTTGATTTTGGTTTTCGTTCAATTTGATTCTCCATTTTTTGAACCATCTCTCCAAAATAGTAAGTAAGATGTTTCTGAATATTTCTATGGGATGTCACTGGTTAGGGTCTGAGGAGAGTATAGCAGTATCATATGCATAGGTGCAAAGGAAGGTTATAGGATTAGTCGGAATATCTGCCGTGTAAATTGTATATAGGATAGGGCCTAAGATGCTCCCTTGCGGGACACCTGCTTGGACCCTTTGGTAGGGAGACCTGGAAGTAACGATCAGAGAGGTATGACTTAAGGTTAAGGTAGTATGTAGAAGGAAGGGCGCTCTTAAGCTTCGAAAGCAGCCCGAGGTGCCACACCCGATCAAAGGCTTGCTGCACATCGAGGAAAACACCCGAGCAGCATCCTCTCCGCTCAAGAGAGGAAGGGAAATTGATGTTCTCGGATGAAGTTAGCGGTCTCAAGGTGAGGAAGTATCTGTTTTAGTGGGAGTCTTTCAAGTATTTTTTTAAGGATTAGTAATAGGCTAATAGGACGATAGGATGTAGGAAGATGATGCGGTTTGTTTGGTTTTGGGATCATTCGAATAACTGAGAATTTCCATTGAATAGGGAAGTATGTTGTTCTTAGGACAGAGTTGTAGTTAGTGGTAGGGAATACTACAGCCTTCCTTGGAAGGGAGCGTAAGATATTGGAAGCAATTAGGTCAAAACCAGATGCTTTTCGTTTGGGAAGGTTTTTAATAGTGTACAGAACATCTGACGGTGTAAACGGTTTAGGAGGGAGTAGAGAGAAAGTGGTTCATTAAGTTCTTGCCCTGTGGTAGTGGTAAATGTTGGGTCATCTAAGTCAGGATGAGGGGTGAATACATTAGCAAGTTAGGACGAAAGGAGAGAAGCTTTTTCTTCGTCGGTTGAGACCCAAGAGCCGACCTCACGACGAAGAGGAGAAGCAACGGTTTTGTAGGAGAGTAATTTTTTCCTAGCTGTCCAAAGTGAGTTGTCGTCTGTAGTAAATGATAACGTATAATGCTGAAATTGTTCGTCAGTAATTTTAGTTCTGTCCTTAAAAGGTGAACTAGTCTATTGTAAGTCTCTTTATCTGATGGATAACGAGTGTGTTGCCATGTAGCTCTAGCACGCCGCTTCTCCATTATCAACTGGCGAATGTAAATTGGGGTTTTGTCTTTTAATGTCTTAGTTCGATTGATCGTGTGGTGTGTTGAGTCCCAAATCGAAGTCTGTATACAAGAAGTAAGTTGGTGTACTGCGTGGTCAATGCCCTGTATGCTTTTGAGTGTTAAATGTAAGTCTATTTTTCCATCGAGTAACGTCTGGAATAATTTCCATTCTACTTTACCGGACATCAGTGAAGGTCTTGTGGGAGTAAACAATAGGCAAATGTCAAGTAGCAAGAGGACAGGAATGTGGTCCGAAGAAAGATCGAGTATGGAAGTGATGTTATGATAAAAGAAGATCTGTGAAGTTATGAAGAAGTCCAGTACATCGGGTAATTTTGAAATTGACGTTGGCCAGTATGTGGGTTGATCAGGAGGTAGACAGCTGTAGTTTTGGGATAAAAGGGCAGAGTGTAATCTTTTGCCGCGTGGATTTGTTGTTCGGCATCCCCAATGAAGGTGTTTCGCCAAACTATCTAAAAATCTTTCCTTTCTTTTTTTTGTAATAATAAAAATAAAAATGTTAGGTTCAAATTGTGCAGTTAGCATGATTCAAAAAAAATTTTGGCCGTTTTTATGAAAAAAAAAAAAAAAAAATTAATATAAAGAACTTAGTATTTCAGGTCACGGAATCCCTAATGGTATTGGCAAGCATATATACTGTGCCACTAAACATGCAGTAAGATTAATCAGCGAAGGAATCAGAGCTGAACTTATTGAACAAAAGTCGGGAATCAGAATAACAGTAAGATTAAATCTGATAGTTTCACACTCTTTTTTAGGTTAAAAGAACTTTTCAACTTTTCATTCATTTCTTTTTCTCAGACTATTTGTCCAGGTATTGTAACAACGGAGATTTTCGAAGTAGGAGGGTGGGAACCACCCACTGATTTACCGGCACTTGAAGATAAGGATATTGCAGCAGCTGTTGTCTCAGCCCTGGCCACACCACCTAATGTTTTGGTCAGTTTACAGCAACATTAATAATTAAATTATTTATGTTTGCCGGTTGTATGTATTGTTGTGTCGATTGTCGTTTTTTTTTTTTTTATATTTTCAAAGGTGTTCAACATCATTGGTGCTTAAATCAATGGCACCTTGAATATACTAAACAGACCCTTTACCATATAAATCCCACTCTATTGTAACATGATTTACATTTGGGGGGGGGAATTAAATATGTTAATTAATAATTACTTATTATAATTTCTATTTGGATCTTCTCAAAAGGGATCTCGTGAGGTCTGTGTTTATACAGAAGTTGGAGAGGATGAAACAACAACTAAATATTATACATTCAAAATATATAATTTAAATTAAACAAAATATATGTCAGAATAAGTAAAGATGATATTATTGTGATATAACAACATACTTAAGTGTCTTGTCGTTTGGGAGAAATTGCATTTATTACTTACATATTTTACACAGTCTACTGACTTGTAGAAGGTTGGGTTTCTTGGAGCACTTCCACCCTCACTACTGTAACATGGCTTTTCCTGATGGCTGACAGGTTTCACTCTTTTTACCACATAAATTGGAACTGACCCCCTCCCTAATAGGGTCCACCTCATTATATATTCTACCTCCATCCCGGGGAAAGTGAGAAGAGGGAAATTCCCTTTGTCCTAAATAAATGTAATGATAAGGGTAGGCCAGGTATCTATGACTCAACTAACTGTTTCTTTTGTGCCTTCCAATCTTCAAAAACCCCAACTTTATAAATATGTACAATTTGTCCTACTTTACAATTATAAAATATTTAACAAGGATATATTATGATACAATTTACATTTATTAATTCGCCCAAAGATATACATATTACAATATATTATTCGAACGAATGAACTCGAATCCAAAATTAACAGTATAGACAGAATTAGAATGATGCAGGGGGGGGACTCATACCCAGGCACTGCAGCCTCCCATTGAGGCTTACTGTGCCAACCCCTCGAAACCTAGTAGAGGAAGCCCCCCTCTTCATGAGGTCCAGAACCTTCCCCACCAGTCCTTCTTGGAGTACGATTTCCTCCGGTCTCAACGTGCCGAAGATCTCGTACCGCAATCTGCGATTGCAACGCAAGTATAGACAGTTACTTGACCTTATTATTTCAACATAACCTACTTTACTCTTTTTTTTTTGCTATTTGGGTAGAGTAGTTGACGTTTCTCACAATATTTATGAGCTATTTAACCTATAAATCACAGTCGTAATTATTTACTTTCTTAATACTGATTGAGCATTACAATCATCCTGGTAAGCAGATTCATCCTTATAAATACGTTCATACATTAAAACACAATTCATTCATCAATTGTGTCGAATTTAAATCATTGATTGTCTGCTGAGAAATATAAAAATACAACCATCAAGCCACTGGATAAGTGGCTTCTACCGAGAATAATTCGTGAAAGAAACATTGCTTTCCGTAAGCCGCGAGTTGTATACTAACGATGGAAAAATCCAAATGTATTTTTACTTTCTTTTATTGCTGATAAGAGGAAGTATTGCGGTTGCATCATATTTTCATCGGAAATTCCGGTCCTTTGAGTCAGAAAAAATGCTTATTAGAAATTGGTCTATGTGTGTGTGAGTGTGTGTGTGTGTGTGTGTGTGTGTGTGTATGTATGTGGTCAGCATAATTCAAAAAGAGAAAATCACTGACAGTTTAAATTTCATATTAGTCCAAATGGTATGGACCCGACAATAAATTTTTGATCAGAATTAGTACCATTTTTTCTAATGGATTTTTATGTTTATTGCAGTTTTCTCAAAATTTTTTTTTTTGCTCAAACTTTGTAAAACACTCTACACCATACATATAGGTCTATGATTTTTTTTTTTCAACTTTTTTCTAGGGAACTTCATTTAAGAGTGGTTTTAGGGTTATGCATTTTCTCTAAAATGTTATTTGTTTATTATATACGATTCTAACATCTAAGAAATATTAAGTACAATTACACTTTATGCCAAAACTCGGTTGAAACCGCAGAAAATGGATTCACCGGATTTTCTCCATAAAAACTCCGTCGGTGTTCTCTATACTTGTCGGACTAACCTTACATATAGAGACCTATCGATATTGTTTGAAACTTTTTTTACGAAAAAAAAAATTATTTTAGAATTTCTAGTGGTGTTTGGATGGGGGTGGGTGGAGGTTCAAGATTTATAACCTTTTGTCTGTCAAAACCTTTTTGGAAATTGCCAATAATTCTGGCGCTCTACTATTACTGACTTCTTGGAATAAATCAAGTGACGTCTTGCCGGTGTTTGCATAGCCATTATAAGGCTCTTTTTGGATCCTCTTTCATTATTATATTATCGTTAAATTTATGGGAAGTAAAATTCGTTCAATTACCTCTTTGGTGCCAAGTCTTTTTCTAAATCCCAGATATTCTAGTTATAATAATAGTTAATATCAAATATAGATTTATGAAATAAATTATTCGACATTTTCTGTTTCAGTTAGCAGACATAGTGATACGCCCTGTGGGTGAGAGTATTCCTGCATAACACTATACAATTATGATGATAAACATTTCACAATTCACGAGTACAGTTAGAAATGTAATCAACTCGCGATATTTCAGATAATTATGTACAATCTGTGAAAAACTGAAATATTCCAAATAAATATGTTAATTTAGCTAGTACTATAGCAATTCTTATATCTGCTCCCCCATTTTTTTTTTTAAAGCACTGAATAATAAGGACTTGAATTAGGAAATAAGTCACTTCAATATAGAATGTTTGCAATGGAAAGCTGCAAAGGATTTTAAAGTAGAATTCCTAATTTAATTGCAATATTTATACCAGTGTTGATGGTCAAAATTGTCCACAATTGATTGTTATAATCACACATAACTCTTCCTTTTTTAACTATATATTTGTTTATATATTAAAAACAAAAACGTTTTGACCTAGAGAGGTCATCTTCAGCTTGTAAAAAAGAATATATATTTTCTCTTTTTCCATATATTTGTTTGTGACTTTTATATTACAGTAACTTGTCTTCATATTTTCTATTATTACTTTCTCTTACTCCTAGTAAGAGGAAGTATAGTAATCGTGTCAAATTTTCGATATCGAGTTTTCACCGGAAATATCCGTTTTGAGCTCCCCTGAGTCCAGGCTATTTCACTTTTATTAGACAATACTGCCTTCTTAATAATGTTAATTCGAATTAAATATGTTGTTGAAATTCCGAAAAAAATCGGATAACCGGAAGTGCGTTTATTTTAACACTTTACTAAATGATTTTTTCACTTCTTCTCGATTTTCTCAAAAATGGCTCCGACGATTTTCTTGAAACTTCGTATATAAACTAAACATGCAATGATCTACATCTTTTATTAAATCATTTCTCTGGGAAAATTCATTTAAGGGCACTTTTAGGGGAAGGGTGGGGTTACAGCTTTCTCTAAATTGCTATCATAGTTGATTATACAATTCCATCGTCCAAACAATTATAATTAGAAATAAATAGATGGCCAAAAAATCAGAGTTTTAAGAAAATTAGTAAACCGGAAGTGCGCTTTTACTGAACAGTTTTTTCAATTTTGGACGAATTTCGTTAAATTTGGTACACAAACTATAACATTTGTCAATTAATAATTTTGGGAACAGGAGTAAGAGAAAGTTGTGTGAGTGTTTCACACCAGATTTTTTTTATTTATATATTATCAAATTGTTTCCAGGGAGAGGCAGTTTCTAGGGGAAAAAACAAAGTAAACTGCTGGACAAAAGTATTGCATAAAATTTCAAAATATTATAATTTTAAGTTGAAAGGTATTTTCGTATTTTTTTGTTTGTTTATGGATTCATGTTGTTGAACTCTAATCCAATGGAAAAATGAACAACTACCAAAAATTTAAGAAAAACCTGGTTTTATTACACAGAATAAAAAATAAAGCTAAAAAAAAATCTATAAAATTCAAAATTATAATGGTCTTATTTATTATCACTTCTTCATTTTTTCAACAGTATTTAGTGATACCTCCTCTTGGTGTGATAACTGCAGCAAGACTCCTTAGAATTGAAAAGATTAGATATTTGATAACCTCTTGAGAAAACTCATTCCATTCTTCAATAAATCTCTCATTTGTCCGAGTTGTATTTCTGGGACGGCCCGTAGCAGGTCTTCGGGAGTATCTCCCAGTCTCCCTGTAGCGCATAACCATTCTTAAAACAGTGGATTGGTTCATTCCTAGTCTCTGAGCAACAATTGACTGCTGAACCCTTTCTTCATGCAACGTTATTTCATGAGACATTTAATGTTTCAAAAAAATAAAACAATCTTTAAAAAAAAAAAACCTGATAACAAAAACACTAAAGAAAACTTTGTAAGAGAGAGTGATTACTCAGAGGCAATGAAATGACTTGCTGGAATGATTTGTGTTTACAATGTATGAAGGGATTTTTCGTTATACATACATAAAGAAATTGGGTTTATCTTGTTCTCCCTTGGGCCAGAGTTTATTTAAAATGAATCCATAAAAAAACAAAAGAAAAACAAATGTATTATCATGAAAGAAAACATTTTGAAATTTTATGCAATACTAGTAAAAATTGTTTTCCATCTTCAGAGACACTCTATAAAGAAAAAATGATAAAATTTAATATACAACTAGTAGCACTGAAAACAAATACGTATAAAATCCGTAAAATTTATTTTTTTTTTCTTACTTCTATGATTTTCTCTTACTGGGCATCAGTTCATCGTTCTATCAACCGTTAATAAATGATTAGAATTTCAAAATTTTTATAATTGCTTAAAAGTAACATCACCACAATGGTGGATGTTGGTGGATTTTTTGTTCTAGTCATATAAAAAAGTGTTCACTGCGCATTTTCCTTACCTGAGCTTTAACTATCTCATTAATTTATAGATAGGCCAAAATTCTCTGACACCGAAATCATCGATTCGATGTATTCATTTGTTTCAAGATTTTGGCTTCAATAAATTTTGGCACGTCAATTCTTTGTTTTAACTTTGTAAAATCTTGAAATAAGTGAATGTATCGATGATGCACTAGAAGTTAATGATATAACGGATGGATGCTTCGGCAAGAAAAGTGCGCAGCAAGCCTCTTCATTTGGCTAAAAACCATATGAGGTATAAATGGACAAGTCTTCCTCCCACACAAAAAAAAGCCAGGAGGAAATCAAAAGATCGCTGCTTCGGAAAATCCTTTCTAGTTTAAGAGCAGGCTAAAAATTTTATGGTTGACCAGCTTAAGGGTTTTCTCGCATGGCATTGTAAATTCAGAGAGAAAATGTGAAGAAGAAGGTGATGGCAGCATCTGCAGGTTCTGTATGGGAAGTTGGAGGAGATTCTAATACAGATACTGGGCCGAAAACAAATAAATTTTAAAAATATAGTTTTAAATTATATTTAAAGTAAAAAAAAAATTTTTTGTCTTTAAACCTTGTTCAACAATTAACTTGAACTCATATTTTTAGTGTTCATTTGTGAAGCACCAGATAATATCAACATGATTGTTATTAGTTTTCAATTTAATTTTCAAGATTCGTTTTTTCAATTTACCAAAATCAAAATTAACAAAAAATTGAAAATGAACGGTTTCCCTGAACAATCAATACTTAAAATTACCATAAATTAAAAAATAAACTAAATGAAAAAGAACCAGCCCTGTAACAACTAAAATCAGGAAAAAAATCCAAATACTTAAATTCGGAATCCCAATCACCAATAACTTTACAAACAGAATTGAAAAATCAATCAACAACCGTACTGACAAAATTAATATTATTAATAGGCCTACAAACAAATTAAAAGATATGATGTTAACAAAATTAAAAGATAAAATAAAAGAAAAATAAAAAATAATTTATCAAATTAAATGTAATAGTTGCCCAAATAAAGATTACATTGGCTTCACAACAAAGAAAAATCAACACTGAACGCCACAGAGATGAACAAAACCAAACAAACAACAAATCCCTAGCACAACATGCATTTAACATACAGAACTGTTAGATTTTGAATTCACACACATAATACATACTGAAGTTCAAGGAAACTCTCTACATAAATAAATACTGTGATAATAGCGTCAATCACAGAGAAGAGGCTGCAGTGTTATCTCATTTAAATAAAAGCATTTTAAAAAAATTATTATTAACCTGGCCGCTTCAGTGGGAAAAGTTACTATAAGGTTACATAACCTAGTTTAAGGTTAAATTAGATAAAAGTTTTTGTTTTTTTTGTAGAAAATAGTATTATTTATGTGCCCCTGGTAAAACTGTAAAGTTATAAACAGCTGAAGATGGCCTCATTAGGCGGAAACGTCAGGTACAAGTAAAGAGATTTTGTAAAACGAATGTTTATATTCACTAATAACAATCAAGATTAATTAAATTTCATTAAGTGAAATAGTAAAATTTAAAACAATTTCAATGTTCTGAAAAACTTTTGTTTAAATTGGCTTTGAAACAGTTAATGAGAAATACTAGTTTCAAAAATTCACATGATTTTTTCTTACTTTAATCCTCAGTGTTCATTTTGATAAACTTTCTTCAAGCTTGAAGACGTTACTGATGTAATAGGATCCAAAGAGATGGATCCATAGCAGAGAGAGTAGACGACAAAATGACAGGACCACTGACCTACACACGAATCTCTCGGACTAGAGTGGGAGAAACTGCTTAAATATAGCGACGGGAGATAAACGAGTCATATATATATATAGCAGAGTTAGCATACTCGGCAGTCACAACATGTCATCTACCTTACTCTTTACCTCTCTACCATTCTCTGTTATTTTAGTGTAAAGTCCAGGCAGTCAGTTTCACTTTTTTCATTATACAATGTTCAGCCATATCTAGTTTATTAATCTAAACCAAACCATTTTCT
>JAAEAF010001880.1:0-135752 GCA_011037195.1 Triatoma infestans
TATTTATTATAAATGATTTCAAATATATTTTTATAATTAATAATAATAATAATAATATATATTTGAAATAAAAAAATCGTTTTACAATAATACAATAGTACAAAAAAAACAAAATATACTTAGACATGGAATTTGTATTCAGTCTGTCAAGTCTGCTTATCAAGTGTTACTATATAATAATCAAATATTAAATGATTACACAAATAAGGAGAAACAAAGAACAGGTATAAGGATTTAAAAGAAAATACAATAACTCTTAGAAATAAGAATAAGTAAACAAAGCCTTCTAATTAGTAATAAAGTTGAGACAATACAAAATGGAAAAAGACACTTCAACATACCGTGGGCAAATAATAAACATATTTCAAATCAAAAATAGTCTATTGTTTTAAATGTATTTAAAAGTTAAATTCAGAAATTAATTCACCCCTATACTGCACTGAATGTTTTACATATTTTACCAGCTTTGGCCAATCTGCACCATTCAAAATATCTATTATTTCATGCTTTGCCAGGATTGTTTTACCAAAAATTCCAAATCTAAATTCCGCTAATACCGGACACCTAGCCAAAAAATGTAAAGTGTCCTCTTTTTCGCCTAAATTACACAGTGAGCATAGCTCCCTCCCATTAACTCGCCACTTTTTATAATTCAAATTAAGCAGCTCACATCGTGTTTTGCAAATCCAGCGCACTGCATACAGATCCTTTATCTCTCTTAAATAATCTTTACCATTTTTATTTTTATAATTATATATAGGGTATACAATGGCTAGAACTTTGTATCCAGGTCATTGTTAATAATATTGAAAATATTAAAGGAATATAGTAGTTTACAATAATTTATTATAATACTGAATATGTGGGTGGGTCCGCGATGCTGTATTTGGTCCACAATGGCATTTTATCCGTCGTAGCATGCACATTCATTTTGTTCCTGACCGTTTCGGGATTTTCAATTCAATCCATCGTCAGAGCAAATTCACCAAGTTCGTGTAGAGAGTTCACTTCAACGTAATGTTTCTGTTACCCTCATACTTGTTGGTGAGAAGATATTTTTTTTTAATTAATTCAAATATCATTAAAATAATAACGTAACTTAATATTTTCAGGTCTCACACACACAAAATCTGGTATTTTAACACACACGACTATCTCTTACTGCAATTTACAAAGTTATAATTCAGAGACATTTTCCGTGGTAGCCTGCTTCATTTTGTGGTCATCGACTGGTTTCGGGCGTTTGCCCATCTGAAGAATGCGTTTGTCAGACAGTGTGATAACACAGACTTGCACAGAGCAAATTCAGTTTATACACTGACTGGTATTTTTAATTGTATTTAAAACTAAACTCTTAAACTAGGTCAATGGGAGGTAGCAGAGTGGGAAAAGGAACACGTGTTTGGATTGTTAAAGGGGCAAATATTCCTTAAAATGGAAACAACACGTGGAGGTCTAAACTCTGTAGTTGGACGGAGATTCACTTGACAATTAAATAATCAAAATAACTTTAAAATTAAATTAAATAACGATTTTAAACTAACACAATTTAAACTTAAGCGATTAAAATAATAAAAATTAAATATACATAAGCATGAAACAATTAAAATAATCAAACCAAATAAACAACCAAGCAATATTATATATATGAGCAGGTTGTTTGAGACACTAAGCATATTTTGTAATATTTAAATATATATTACACTACATACATATATTAAACATATACCATACATATATATACTTACATACCACTTATATATATTATATATACCCATACATATATCATATATTGTATTAGTGTTATATTATATACATATCACGCTATATACCATATATATATGCATTATATATGTATAGCGACAGCAATACATATTCATATCTATAACTATGCATTCAACTTAAACTCAACTTATATATATTTTAGTTATACAGTTAAACTAATACTAAACTAAGATAACTAAACTAAGATTTTTTTTTATGCTAAACTAAAAATATAATCTGTTTAAAAACATTTGGTCCATGTATAATATAATACTTGTACTGGTAATTGCGTTTTTATTGTTGTGGGAAGAGTGTTTTGAATAATGGTTCCCTGACAAATTTTGTCTGTTCGTTTATTAAGTTTTGTGTCTTGTGTTTATATATTTCGAGCTGTTCTATTAGGTCAAGTCGTCGTCCTTTGTGGCCAGAATATATTAGCTCCATCGTGGTCGTAATGTCATCGGGTTTGTGTTTATTTGTTTGTAAGTGATTGGCACAATTTGAGTCGACTTTGCTCTACTTTTATGATTTGATATGTTCGGTAAATCGTTCCCTGATTTTTTCTGCCTGTCTGCTCCACGTAAATGTTGTCACAGTCCGGGCATTTCAACTCGTAAACCCCACTGCTATCATACACGTCAGTGAACTCAGTACGAGTGAGATTTGTTGCCTAGTTGTTTGTTCTGAAAGATGTTTTAATGCCCAGTTTTTTGAAAAAAATTGTGAGTTTGTGCGTGTGATTTCCGATATATGTGAATGTGGCGAATTTGTCTGTTGTTTCTGTGACAGTCTTGTTTTGGTGGTGTGGTTCGTTTTTGAGGAATTTATTAACGATATTCGCGCTGCACCCATTATTCTTAGCTATGTTGTAGATTGTTGGCAATTCTTGAGTGTGGTTCGCCGGTGTGAGGGGTGTGCATTTAAGTATGTTCGTTAGATGTCTAAGTGCAGCAAGTTTGTGTTGGATAGGGTGGTTGGAAGTGTGCGGTATGGTAGCATCGGATGTGGTTGGTTTTCTGTATATTCCGTATTCCAGTTTATTGTCGCTTCTTGTGAATTTTTTGTCTAAGAAGTTGACGGTTTGTTAGTCTCTGTTACGTACGTGAATTTTATTTTCTGGTTTATGTTGTTAAGGTAATGTACTATTTTGTCTATGTCTATGTCATTTTGTCATTTTGTATTATGTCGTTGTTTTTATTGTTACCACAACAACTAGGAATTTTGCTTATACATTTATATTAAAGTTCTTTTATATATATATGTGTATTGAAGGATTGTGTTTCATGTGGGCACAATGTTCTGATTTATAGGCAAGTATAATAAAATTAAAATAGATAGTCGAACGTAAAACAATCACATCAAAAATTCACAAATTTTCTTTAAGATTCGATATTTTCACTTAGACATAATATATAATATATATCTGTGGGTACATATACACAATTCAGATGTTAGGTTCATATAATCACCTTGAAGAATGCAAAAGAGAGCGTCAATAACAGCGAACAACCTACACATAACAGTTCAAAATTTAATGCTATTAATGAAAAATTTGTTTTTAAATAAAAGTGATATGTTTATAGTATATCTGCAAAATAGCATTCTAAGTTCACAAAATAAATTCATTGTAGTCGTCATTGAGAAAATTCCAAAAAATGTAAAAAAAGGAATAAAGAAAATCTCTATCGTCACCTTCCGGTTAATTAATGCTTCCTATTTGGTTGTTATACAAAATAATATTGAGAAGAATTTCAGCGAATAAATTATTAAAAATTTGACTATGATTAAAGGTAACCCTAATAATTTATTTAATGACTAGATATATTTATGCACAAAAGTAGCTAAACTAAATATGAAACTAGGATAAATAAATAAAAGAAGAGAGTAACAGAGTAGAATACTCCTTGACTGCGTGAATATGACTGCAAATGAACATAATTGACTTTTCGTACAAATTTCCTCTAACTGATATTTTTAAAATTATCACAGATATTTTCCGTGATAACCTGCTTCTTTTTGTGGTTCGCCCATCATCAGGATGCAGTGTGATAACATAGATTTCCATATAGCAAATTTAGTTGATACATGAAATTTAGTAGAAAATTGAGTTGAGTGTATCAACTAATTTGCTCTGTGCAAATTTGTTATCACACTGTTTGACAAATGCATCCTGATGATGGGCGAACGCTCGAAACCGGTCGATGACCATAAAAAGAAACAGGTCATCACGGAAAATATCTCTGATGATTTCCAGCTCTACGGAAACGAACCACAACAATTTTTAAAATTTATTTAAATTATTTAACTCTTCTGCTTCTTACTTCCACCACTCACTTAACATTGTTCTGCAGTAGTATTTTAGAGGTTAAGTTAATTGCCCCCCTCCCCACCCCAGAATCCCCCAAAATCAATTTTCCTGGAAAAATGTTTCAAATAAATGTGATTAGTCCAGAGAATATATGAAAGGTTAAAGAATGTAGATGTTGCCATTTTTTTGAGAAAATTGCGAAGAACTAAAAAAAAAAAAGAAGATTTTCAATCAAATCGCACTTCCGGTTGATGGATTTTGATCATATCTTTGCCCGATCATGTGATGGTATACCGCCTAAATGGAATTTTAAGTTTCAGACAGACATACAGATAGACTATTCGCTAAAAACATTTTCTACTTACTCATGATCGACCAAAACATATATTTTTCATGAAAGTATAATTTTGTAAATTTGATAAGCTTAAAGAATATCAATTATTATTATTATTATTATTTGTCTGTGGGGAGGGAAACCCTACGCTATCCAAAGCCTCACTGGGCCCATATAGCTACCCCAAGAAAAACAATAACAAACAACCCAGACCCGGATCTAATCCATCTAAGATTCACCGCGGTTCGAATAAATCGGACAATAACCTTAAGCGGAAATAGCCTAAGCTCTTCCACAGACATCCTATTCCTACCAAAGATCCTGAACTCAATTTCCTCACAACCCAAGCAATCAGTCATAAGATGGATGGGTGTTTCCTCCGCTGTCTACAGACTCTACAAAATGGATCCGGCATGAGCCCCATTATGTAGAGATATCTCCTTATACCACAGTGTCTAGTAAGAGATCCAACCAGATGCCTGAGAGCGTTCCGTGAATAACACAGCAACGTCTCACTAATGGCCTTGTCCGGACCCCCGATGAGCATTTTGGGCTGCCGAAAACCAACTGAGCTCATCCATAAGGATGAATGCTGTGAAGCTGTCCATGTCTGGAAGCCTGACAGACATGTGCCAAAAGACACGCCAACAGCAGGCTCGGGGCCAATGAAAGGAAGAGAGGCGCCAAATTTGGGAAACCTATCCACCTTCTCATTCCCCAAAATTCCCATGTGACCTGGCACCCATACTAGAAGCACAAAGAATATCAATACTTCCCCTCTTTATCTGCAGTAAGAAAAAAAAGAAGAGTAATTTATGGACCAATCATGTTGTAAGTATTGCTGAACATTGCCTATTAGGCCTTTCAATTGGTTTACAAGGAAATATTTAACCATTATTACCCAATAAGGAGGATTAAAATTTGGAGAAAGGAAATGACAAATTAAATTTTCGTCATCCAGTTTTATCATACAAAGAAATAATAAAAATAACAATTGCTTAATCATACATATACATACTTATATACAAACATCATTGCTGAGAAATTGGCAGAATGAGCAAAAATATTTCTTATCAAAATATCCAAGGACATTTTTAGAGATTGCACAATTATGGATTATCTTTATTATCTGCGGCAACAATTGATAAGTAAAGGCCATGACAAATAGTGTGACACAGTAGAAATACATATTATTAGATAAATAGAAAATAAATATTATATTTATTTACTAATTGGATCTCTATTTTATTGTTACTAATTCAAAGTCGAACTTTGACTGTTCTATTGGCTTCTTTTTTTTTTGTGTATAATAAAATAAAAGTAAATTTAATAAATCATTCATATGATATTTTTCATTTTCTGTTATTGCGTGAAAAAAATCTTGTAATTTTCACAGGTTTTTCAAAATCGAGTTTTCCCAGGAAATATATGTTGTGAGGTTATAAAATATGGAAAATTCTGATGTTAAATATTTATACGACTTTCTCTTGATATAAATTATAAGAATTTTATAAATTTTTCTTTAAATTCACATATTTTTATTCAGTTTCCCTAACATAAAATACTTATATAAGAATTGGTGCGATTAAATTTGTTTTTCCCCCTTGTGTAGATAATCACTTGAGTGTATTTACATTGACAAAAAAACATTCAAACAAAAATGATACATTATTATTTCTGTACAGTTAACATTCCAAGTATAAAGAAAACCATGGTAGCCGTTTTCGAGAAAATTCCAAAAAATTAAAGAAAAAAAAAATTCTGTAAAATCCTATTATCGGTTAACCAAATTTTCTTCAAAAATTGCGTCTAATATCTATATATATATAAAAATTCAGCATCCGTATGTTTGTGGCCGCAAAACTCGAAAAGTAGTCGATGGATTAACTAGAAATTTTTAGACAACGTTACATTTCTATATAAGAGTGTTTATACGTATATACTTTTTATTCCGAAGTTCCCATGGAAACGGAAAATTCCGAGCGTTTCGTGAGTTTGGCAGAAATAGACAGACATTGACGCGTTGCGATCGTGGCGCGCTCTGTGCCGAAGATATTCTGCACAGAATATGTCAAGAAACGCAATAATGGCTTGGATTTCACAGAAAAAATATACAATGAAGCGCTAATCTTCATTGAGGATCTTTGTCTTGCAATGTGTGGCAAGTTGTTGGCACTATTGAGAGTAACTGTACTGAATAGATCGATCAATGCAACATTCGAGAAAAAACTGCTCAGAGAGCAATCACATACCAGAAATGACTTACAGCTATTCGTCCAAGAAAATACACTGAAACTCCTTCAAGAACAAAAGATAGCATTTGATACCATCATACAAGCCATGGATTTACTTTTTGGACGCTTCAGGTGGAACTGGAAAAACTTTCTTAATTTCCTTAATCCTGGCTAAAATCCGTTCAAATGGCCACTTGCTTCTTCAGGTAATGCTGCTATATTGATGGAAGGAGGTACAACAGCGCTTTCAGCTCTTAAAAACATTCTTTCAGTTAAAAATATTTTTTCTTTCTTTCCTTTCAGTTCACAGCAACGCAAAGTAGGCTATTAAATTGAATGATGTGTTTTCTTGCTAAATCTATATTAACTATCATACTTCTATTTACTTCCCTAATAATTAAAATCAGACTGAGTCACAGCTGAGCGTGGCCGGGTTTAGCTAGTATTTAATATATCTTAATAATTATACAGGTAATAGAACCATAAATTATACTAAAACGGTACATTAGAGGAAAGCTTAACATTACTGCTCCTCACAAAACCTTTCAAAAAGAGTCCATTTTCCCAAGTAAATGTTTCAAATAAAAGTGATAGGTTGTGGTGGTTGGTTCCGCAGAGCTGGAAAGCATCAGAGATGGGTCATTTTCCGTGGTAGCCTGCTTCAACTGACCACAAAATGAAGCAGGCTACCACGGAAAATGTCTCTGAAAAGTGATAGGCCTTTATGTTTATAGCTAGTCTATACGAATTGGATTTTGACTGAAACCTTCTTGACGACAGATGATTAGGTATTGGTGGAAACTAAATAGAATATCAAGTTGGAGCTTCCGGCGATTTTTCTTTTTCTTTTTTTTTTTTGAGATATTTATTGCACAAATACACAAACATATATACATATACGTAAGTACTCCAGGGATCTCGAAACATGTATTTCCGGTAAATACTGAATTTCAAAAATTAGACAAGATCGTAATACGAGTAATTCTCTTGCTAGGAGTAAGAGAAAGCTAAAATCAAATATGAAATACTCACACGACTTTCTCTTACTGGAATTATTAAAATTTAACCAAAAAGAAATCGAATTATTACATAATTCTTTAAACTTGCAAAGTTTATTTGTAATACATTTAATTGTGCATGTTTTGTAGGGGATTAATTAATTAATTAATTATAGAGTTATTAGGAACAAATTTTACTTAAATATGACTGCATTTTATTAGAGCACTCTCGGCCAGGCGTCACTTTCTCAGTACAACTTCAAAATTAAAAGTCTAATTCCCAAATATTTCAGAATAACTCATTACATCAGTTTTTGATTAAAAAAAAAAACAATTATTAAATAAAAGTGATAGGCATTTACAATATCCTGTGATAGTATTTATGTGTACATAAGAAGTTTCAAGAAAACTGTTGAAACCATTTTCTAGGAAATCGCAAACTGAATAATAAAATTTCAATCATCAAAATCACCTGAAAACAAGTATTTCCGGTGAAAAATTCAAGTTGTAAAATTTGTTTTTTTTTATTTTTATTTTTTTATTTTATTTTATTTAAGGCGTCTCAACATCTGTGGTCATTTGCGCCCGGAGCCTTCTCAGTGCACTGCCGGCCTCCGGACAGTGTTCTCCCGTTACAGACAACACTGTCCATCACCAGACAGTGAGCTGTAGGGGCTCCTAGGAAGAGAAAATCTAAGGGTAGCACGGCTGGATTCGAACCCGTGATCTCCGCGTTACTAGTCAGCGCGCTAACCAATTAGCTATTCCCTTCCCTAGACAGAGAAAGTCCTAGTAAGAGATAATAAAAATTAATTGTAGATTATAAATGCTTGAGATAAATGTGAGTTTCGGTAACCTTGGTTCAGTTAAGTCGCATTTAATCAATTAAAGTTTAAGTCGTCTTTGTTTTTGTCCCATTTAATTCAGTTAACAGCTTAACATTTCAAATTTAACATCCAGATCTACTTCATTTCGTATCCATAATTTATTCCAAGTAAAGATGAATTAAAAATTGGAGTATGCCCTAAGTTTTGCCCTCGGATATAATGTCTCTAAATTTCAGAAAACAGATTTATCAGAGATATACTTTTCCATTATTTTGCCAGCCTCATTTTGTGGTCAACGTTCGCCCAATCTACAGGATGTCTTGATAAACCAAGAAGAATGATATCACAATCATTATTATCTAGCTTAAAGGTGGTCTGTATTTCCTGTGAAATCTCACGTAATTCTTGATATGATTCGAAATAATACTTAGTTTAATCTAATGTTAAAAGTAGAAGGCTATCAACGAGGGGACGGGGGCAATCACTAATGCTTTCCTGTCAGTCAGTGGACCCCTTATACTGAGATTAATTTGATTATTCAAATTTCATATAAATGGTATTGTAATGGAGTGATAGCAGCATATTTTGCCTACAATAAAAAACAAAAAAATCATAAGCAATCCGCCCAACTGTTAAGTCATTCGATACGTCACATGAAACATAATGCACCACCCTTTTTAAACAAAATGTCTTAAGTTAAACTAAATTGAAATTAAAGAATCTCTACTAGAAAAGGCATTTTAACTGCACAGAAATATGCATTTAATTATATCACTAAATTGAAACAAGGATTACTTTTATGCAAACAATTTTTTTATTTATTTATTTTTTTTCCTTTTTTTTTTGTTACATTATAGAACATACAAGGCCAAAAGTTAAGAGATATCAGTATTGCACGTGTATGCACTGAGTGGCGCATACAATGTCAACTATACTGTTTAGGTGGGGGGGATGGCACCCCCTACCGGGAGGGGGAAGTGAGGAATAGCAAGCGCAGATTCCTACAAGGTCACCTTTTGGAGACCTTCTTAGAACGCTGGCGTCAAACGCGTGCTAATCATTACAAAAGTTTGTTACTATTTTTAAAAATAGTTTGAGGAAAAACTCTAGAATTGTTTAAAAAAAAAAAACTAAAAAGTTATAGCTTCTGGGGGGGGGATAAACTATTTTCAGTTTCTTTGGTTTTTATTTTATTTTTCTAGGTTAACACTTTTACGACTCTCTTTGAACTTGCTTACATTTGAACGATTTAAAGATAAGCAATTGCTAAAATAAGGCATATTACACCATATATTACCTAACTGACATTGAGGGACAATTTTTAGCTTCCACTTACTGCTATAAGCGGAGGAACGATTGCAATCATGTCAAATGTTAGAAATTGGGTGAAAATATATTTTCTTCCATTTCTTGGCTCTTCGGTTCCGTTTCAACCACTCGCTGCCACTCCTCTCTCACTTGCTCCTTTTCGAACTTCTCACTCCGATGCTTCTTAAATCGGGACTCCACCTCATCCAGCCATCTAAGTCTGGGTCTTCCTCTTCTTGTAGCCCTTCCAGGGTGCCCAGACCACATCTTCTTGGGGATGTATTCTCCAATCATTCCAAATGCCCCAATTACTTAATTCTATCTCTTTCTATCCACCACAGTAGGTCCTGATCCTGGTACAGTTCCATCAATTCCCTGTTGTTCCTAATTCGGTGTCCTTTCTTCCTCCCTCACAGGGCCAAATATCTTCCGCAGAATCTTCCTGAAAAATACGTACTGTATTAAAAAAAAAAAACAATATGCCGTTTAGATTTCAGAAAAGATCTCCGATAGGAAGGCTTTCGTTAATTAGTGATTCACTATTCGTTCATCTTGAGTGATTCCCTGGAAGTGAGGTTGAGCTGAAAGTTTTGGACAAGAGGATTAGGATAACGGAAGAGTATTTTGTGATTATTTGTTTGTAAGTGGGAATTTGCAACAATGTGGACTAAAGGAATCTTCAGATCTGGGTGAATTATGTAGTTGAAGACGTAATGAGAAGCACCGGACAATGCGTTAGACGATTTATTGGACTGCAGGATTTGTATTCTATTGAGGATGGTAAGAGTTTCAGCCAGTTGGGTGCGAGTAATGAAGTATAGAGTCGTCTTTTGTTTTGAAAGGGTGAGGTTTGGAACGCTAATCAAGGAGGGCTGTAAGAACATGTTGTTTGTTGAAGGAAATTTGTTTAAGTCTAGTTTTTGGGTTCTGACGTTTGTCGCCTGTCTAGGCTGTACATACCAAGATAAGGAACATGGTCTGCGGATGGGATCAATGTATTGATCAAATGTATTGGGATTTCTTAGCCGTTGATTATTAAGTATAAATGATTGTTTTAGGTTGCTAGGTGATATTAGCAGTCTCAAACATTAAACATATTTTTCCAAAACTTTCTAAGTATATTATACAGGCTGTAAGAACAGTCCAAGAATGTTCCCACAGTCGATCTAACTGGAGTAATAAACAATAATAACTAGATTACAAATATATATATATATATATATAAGTGCATAGACAAATAATTACAGAATCAATTGCCGACAAACACAATACAGGAAATGATCAGTATCATTCAATTTATTTCAAAAAGAAGAAAAAAAACGTATAAAAAGAAATGCGATGAGCCCCTCCAACGAGATAAAAATGTGCTTCTCATTCTTCTTTATTATTTATATAAATGAATAAATAAAATAATAACTAGTAATAAATTTATCATTTATACAAGAAAAACCTTGACAAATTAATTTGTTTGATAATCTTCAAAACAGTTCAATGCCAATAATAATAATATCTGCAAAATTGTTCATTTCTATATTGTAGGAAAATTTCATAAATTTTAATCAGATAAAAACTGAAATCAAGATAATATCTATCTAAATTTAAATTATGTAACTTTTTTAATTAATTGAAAAATATTAATTTAAACTATTGGAACTTGTGATATCCTCCCCATAGTAGCGCTCAATATTTTTGCCCTTCCAGTTTTAATCAACAACATTCTTATCTTAAGGTAGATATCAATTTGGAGATATAAGTCTAGTTCTAGTCTATTGATTTTTTTTAATCTTTTGAAAAATTATTCCAAAGGAAAAATTATGTTGAGCACAATTATATTATTCGTTGGCTAATACTTGGTTGTTATTAGTTGTTTACTTTACAGAACGTTTCGGCCTAATGAGGACGCCACCTTCACCAGTTTATGATTTTACAGTATTACTATTACAAACGTAATGGCCTCCGGAAGTTGTCCTCTCGCTACAGACAACTCTGCGGCTAACAGATTTTTTTTTTTCCAGCCAGTTTAGGCTAATTTAGGATTCTAGCAATGTTTTCAATGTATATTAATATTATAGAAGTGGCAGAACCATACATTGTACTGAAGTAGTACTTTAGACGAAAGCTTAATGTTATTGTCCCCTCAGAAACACCATCTCAAAAATATCAATTTTCCCGGGAGAAAGGTTTCAAATAAAAGTGATGAAAAAAATATTCAATAAAGTCGCATTTCGGGTGTTGATTTTTCGGTTTTGAGATATTTGGTTCACAAACACACACACACACACACACACACACGTACACACTCACACACAGAATTGAAATTTATTTTTGAATTCTGTTCATATATGCATGAAATGTATGTATTTATAGAGCACGCTGTAATTAAAGCTATTCTAGTAGTTTTTTTTTTAGTATCAGAGATATTTTCTATGATAGCCTGCTTCTTTTTGTGGTCATCGACCGATTTCGGGCGTTCGCCCATCATCAGGATGCGTTTGTCAAACAGTGTGATACACAGAGCAAATTTAGTTTATACACTCGTATAAATCTGGAGGGCTCTATCCTGGAGAGGACACTATCCTGAAGGGTTCTGGAGGGTATGTTTTCCTCCTCCTCCTGGTAACTGCCCAGATACTATTTTAGTAGTTAGTAAATGACATTTACAAATACCAGATTTTGTGATGTTCTGTACAAATTTTTTTTTTTTTTAGTATTTTGGTGAAGGGGCCTATTGCACTACTACCTACACAGTCTTTTGTGCTATGCCCCTCAGGTGCCGTGGACTTACTACAACTAGCCCTGAAAACGGATGGCACTGTAACGTTGTGCCTATATTCTGTCGTCAATGACAAAGATAAGCTATGTGTTAATTAAGTTTGTAGATTTTTAAACTGCAATGTTGTCAATTATATAGCTCATTTCATACTACTATTATGTCTTGACAAGTAAGAGGGTCGCAGCGATGTGCGCTGAAGCGTCTGGGCAAAAGAAAGCCCGCCTGGAGCCGTCGCTGGTGCAGATGTTGGTGGTAGTAAAAAATTTAGATGCCACGGGCGAACCTCTCGCCTACATCACCCACACATGTTTAAGATCCCTAAGGAATCTTAATATCCTGGAGGGCTCTAGGGAGGGTATGTTTTCCTCCTCCTCCTGGTAACTGCCCAGATTCTATTTTAATTGTTAGTAAATGCTTTACAAATACCATACTTCGTTGTTCTGTACAAATTTTTCTTATGAAATATTTCCTCAATTTCCTTCTTTAATCATTCAAAGTTAGTCTTTTGTATTTTTCTCCGAAACAGGAAAACATTACTAATTAATATGAGAAAGGAAAATTTGCTAGTATATTTCCTTCCATAATGGATTTAACAAACAAGAGAACTATTTGTATGGAAAAACTTCTCATTGTCCATAATTATATAATTTAGTTCAAAATAACTAGATGAAAAAAACAAAAATATTTTTCCCTATTGCGATTGAAACCAATAGTAATACATTATTTTACATTATATTACATTATTTATGATAAGTTAAATTTTCCAATAATTATTTACTTTTAAAAACAGAAATTTAGATTCACCATCTGAATATGGGGGGAAATTTAAATATATTTTGAGCATAGCTTGACTTATACACTGGTAAATGTTTTGAACTTTTAGTCCAACATTCTAGAGACACGAGGAAACTAAATATAAACAAGGACCGTATGTTGCATTGAAAAAGTTTTAGCGGGGAGGCTATGGATTTAGTATGTTGCTAGAAGTGTTAAGGGCAGAAAAGGCCAGCGAATTGGAAGATTGATTGTGGCTCTCCTGGATGTAAGTGTAAATCGACTGTAAAGTATACAAGGTGTAAGTGTGAGTGTAATATGTGAAATAAATCTTGACTGTACGTCGGTTGCTGAACTTCCTCACAATTGTAAACATCAACTACCTCTATAGCAGGTCCTTTGTTTGTTTGTGTAAGTATGTTTGTTTATCGTGTTGTTTGACTGGGGTACCCGACAGCGACGCTAAGAACACAGGTCTATATCCTCCTGTGGGGACTTGAATGAAATCATCAAAGCATCTTCAATGCTGGCCAAAAACTTTTGATTTAAAACTACATGAGGCGAAAATCCTTTTACATGGTCTGTCCTTTGCAGCAAAACTTGCTGTACGGATTGAAAATACGAAGAAATCCAAATTTTTTCCTTACCGTTATCACTCTAAAAATATAGATTTGTGTGGCCGGTGTATGTTTGTATGTATATGTATGTTAACCAATTGTTTGTATCAATAAATAAATTATTCAACAGGTCCGACAGGAAAGATTCAGCCAAATTTCCTTAGTTAAGGTACTTTTCGATTTATTGGACTTTCCAATGAATTTTTTGGTTTATTGGGATATTCCCGAAAATGTTTGTTTAAAAAACAAAAAATTTTTTTTTTTGGCATTAGCTCTGAAGGCCATAGCCTTCGTTAATAGGTAGGTCATTAAAAGTACATAAATGATAAATATGAACAAGCTATTCATTGACTAATTATATTATACGCCTATCGCGTCCAAAATAAATTATTGCGAATGATATTTAATAAATCGACACTCCTTATGCCTAAATCCAGAATGAAGCCTATATAAACAGCAGTTCATATCACCATTCATACTAAGTGCGGGACGCCAATCCCGCACAGACCCAGCCATCAGATTCGTGGACCCACCCGATCAAAGATGAAGGAAGAAGGCCTCCGTAGCCAACTGTTGCCACCCCTTACACCTCGCTCACTCCAAGCTTTCATTCTTTAACTTAGATTCAAAACTCACATTCGTTCTATTAATTACATCTACACTAATAAATAAATGCAATAACAATAAGTACTTTCATACCAATAAATATATACATATCAATAAAAACACACACCATAGATATGTACATGCACACCAATGAATTACCCATTAAGACATACTCATGATAAAGTTATTTATATACTATCTACATTTATTACTCTATATTATATTACTTAGAATAAATTACATCATGTAAGCAAAAATTCCGTTGGGAAGGGGTACTCAATATTCCCCCTTCCTTTGTACTTTTATTCTAAAATAATTTCAGATTTTCCGCATTTAAGTTCTATTAGATTTATATATTATTCAGAATGGATTTATCATTATTTCGGTTCATTTCATCATAAAGTTCTGTCTGCTATGGTCATATTTGGGACAATCATAACGATATGTTCAAGTGTTTTGTTTTCTTGACATAACACATAAAGGCTTTATCGCTTTACCAACTTTGTGTAGATATTCGCTGCATAACCCGTGATTAGCTCTCAGCCGACTGATTAATCTACACATACTCTAATCAGTATCCATCAATGAAAACCAAGGTATTGAACCAAGTGATTTGTAGAATTGTCCCTTGTCTCAACCGAGTATATTTTATTCCAAAGATCGAACGCTTTCACTTTAACCTTTCCATATATATATCTGAATATATAAATCATATATAAACGAAGTTTTATCTGAATTAATTCCCCTTCTACAGTAGCCTTACGTGCTAATAATTAATCTGCACGTTCATAACCCGCAATTCCTATGTGGGATAATTCAAACGATCCTAGCAATATTTCCTCTCTCTTTAATAACTTTGAGAAACTGCAGTATCTCTATCTGAATGTGCGTCACACACGAAGACTTCTACCCATAGAAAACTTCTAATCACACTAAACCTATGTAAATCTAATAGTTATATTTGAAACACTTAAAATTCATTTTAGAACGGCTCTGAAAGTAGAGAGAAAGAGAAAGAGAGAGAGAGCGATAGATATGGTGTTCGGCTTTCATTCAAAGAGCCATTTGAATTTCTTATTATGATCATACAATGAATGAAATGTTAATGATTAATTAAATAAATATATTGCCAAAATTTTGATTTCCAAGGATGACGTAGTCGTGTTAGTAACGTTTCTTTAGTTTTTGTCGTTTGAGTCTTGTGTGCGGATTCCATGTTACTCGTTTGTCAATGTAAAGACGTATGTATATCGTACTTTGTCGACGCAAGGAAGTGCAGTCTGATTAGATATACTGGTGGGCATGCAGTTCGTTTAAGTGTGAAGGTGATATTCTGGCATTTTTGTATATTCACCTTGGTTTTCCATTTAAGAAACCATTGTTCCAGAGAAGAATTTGTGTTATTGCAATATAAGGGCTTTAAAAACAATCTCTATATCTATAATATCAGCATCAGAACCAACCACAACAGCTATAATGTAAACTATTATAACTAGGAAATGAACAGGAAATTAACTAATTATTATTATTTTGTTTTTCAGCCTGTTTTAAACTGAGAGGAAATAAATAGGTCAGAGAAGTATTTGCAAATGACATAGTGTAAATTAAAACAACTAACTAGGAAGAGAACAGGCGTAGCACCATTTTTATGGCGAGGTCATAGATACTAACAGGATTACACTTGTTTTAAAACTTTATAATTGTACAGTTAATGGATTAAAGTACATTGTCACGATCCTAACTCTTTAATACAGATTGTTATATACAAACAAGGAATAATAAATATAATTATTTATCTTTAAAATGTCCCGCCCTTCACTTTGTTAATCACTTTCTGATGTCAATTTTTCATAACTATACCATGGCCTTTAACCACCCGAAGACATGTCCGTACGTGAACAACTGCTTTCTCCATTTTTAAAAAGAAAATGTGCCAAAATTATATCCAAAACGGACGTGTTATGTACGCAAAAATCAAGGCCAATTACCACAAATGGATCTATGTTTTAAAAAAAAACTGTATTTCTCCACTTTTCAATTTCTTATTATCTATAATATATATATATATATATAGTTCGTGATATTCTTTTTGAAAAATAAACCTTGGTTAAAATATACCAAAAAAAAAAAGTTACAAAAAAGGAAATGTACAATAAAACTAAATTTTAATTAAGTGAGCGCGTGAATAATTTATAAAATTTAGTTAACCTTCTAATTTGTCAGGTTAATTTTGTTTGGTTTAAAAATAAATTATGAACACATAATCATGTCAAAATTTAATTTATTTCGGATTTTCACATGAATGTATCTTTGAAGCGGAAACAAGAATCAACAACAATAAATTTGTTTCTAGAAAGAATAAATAAATAAATATTTTTCAAATCGTCAGACCTTAAAATTATAACGAGTTGTTTATACGGTAATGGCCAGAGGAGTTTTTTTTTTTTTAAAGACAAAAGAATTCTTTATTGCTCTACATTTCGGATACAATTGGTGCCCTTCTTCAGAAACTCTTTAGGGAAGGAGAGTTGAGAACGTTGAGATTGAAATGAATCTGACAAAATTGTTCAGTAAAATTGCACTTCCGATTAACATAGATCCACTTCTCTTTAAATTTGGAATTTTATCTTTGTATTATTAATATTTATATAGATGTTAGTTTCTAGAAAAAAGTTAAACGCTGTAGTAATACGCTGTGATAGGCTTATAGGCGCATGGTTAATATCAATTTTATGGTTCAAGAAAATCACTGAATTCGCTAATGTCGCACATCAGAAATCCTATCGGATCTCTTGTTTTACCTAAACGGAATATCCAAGTTTCTGAGCGTGAGGCTTTCGCTTTCATAATAGATTTCCGGTAAAGGTGTCTTGCCTGCAGCTAAAAATCATATGTGGCAATCCGTCCAACTGCTGTGACACACGAGGTACATATAATCGTATTTTTCTACCACAAGCAATTCAAATTTACACCATAGGGTAGCTCGAGCTCCGTCTATCTCAACATCTAGAAGATCTGGAAGAAGAAGTAAAGGAAGTTTTTTTACAAGCATATATAAGGGCCAGACATAATATAGTGAGTCAACAATTCAGACTTGTTCACACTTTTAAGACCAGGCAGTTATTCATTTCACCCTGTCATTTCTACTCACGCTATCACTTCCTAAAAACAGTTCTGTAAAGTCCTTGCGGTACTCTATTTCTCTATCAATACATCACGGTTTATCAGAGACATTTTCCGTGTAGCCTGCTTCATATTGTGGTCATCGACCGGTTTCGGGCGTTCGCCCATCTTCAGGATGCGTTTTTCAGACAGTGTGACAACAGAGACTTGCACAGAGCAAATTCAGTTTACACTAATTTGCTTAATTTGTAAACTGTATGTAATAACTATAATTTGTTTAATTTGTAAACTGAATTTACTCTGTGCAAGTCTCTGTTGTAACACTGTCTGAAAAACGTATCCTGAAGATGGGCGAACGCCCGAAACCGGTCGATGACCACAAAATGAAGCAGGCTACCACGGAAAATGTCTCTGATGCTTTCCAGCTCTGTGGAACCAACCACCACAACTATATCAGGGTTTAGTCACTGCACTTTTCTTGTCTATACGTTTGTGTGTCCAACCCCACCAAAATGCCTCTACATTTTTGAGATATATTTTCATTCACACTTCTCGGAAGTGTAAACAAAATGTATAGGCTAAATTGATTTTCTCTGCAAGCATGTAATAATGACACGGATTTTAGGTTATACAAAAGAGAGAAGGTTATAGTTGAATTAATATTTTTCTGTCATTTTTTTTTTTTTTATAGTCATATTTGGTAAGAAACATCAGAGAAAATTTTCGTGAAAGCCTGTTCATTTTGTGGTGATCAACCGGTTTCACACAGACTTCCACAGAGGAATATCAGTTTATACAACTCCTACACTAGTGTATAAACTGATTTTGCTCATACAGAAATTGAGTTTCCACCGGAAATACATGCAATCAGGGACACCAGAGTACGAAAATAATGTTTTTTAACGAATGGTCTACGAATGTGTTTTTTTTTTTTTTTTTTTTTCGTTTTATTAAGAAATTCACAACTATACAAACAGTATTATGAGTGAATATGATAGTAGTGACATAAAAAAGGGCGTGAATGTCTTGTTAGGAGATGCCTCCCAGTGGAGGTACTCCCTAATTATTGCTATAAAATGCTAACAAGAAGTTAGATGGTCGCGCGGCCAGTGGCGTTTCAGTCTCCTGGAAGGGTTGTGTGGAATAGAAAGAGAAGAGAGTTGTTGGACTAAAGGGTTAGAATGGTTGGATATGAGGTTATGGAATTTCTTGTAACGTGATTTTATGAACTGATGAACAAAAGGGATTTTGAGGTCATTGTGAAGGGTTAGGTTGGAAACATAGAACGGGGCATTGGTAATTCTTCTGAGGGTTTTGGATTGAAAAGCTTGAATGCGATATGTGTTGGAATGCTTGGTCGAACCCCAGACCTCGCATCCGTACGTCCAGAGGGGCTTTATAATAGTGTTGTAGATAAGACTTTTGTTTTCAAGAGAAAGTTTAGAGCGTCGGTCAAGTAGTCTCGAGAGAAGTTTTTAACGTCTGTTTAGTTCAAGTCTTTTTAATCGTGTATGCGGATTCCAAGTAAATCTTTTGTCTAGATAAAGTTCTAAATATCGGACTTTGTCCACTGTCGGTATTATAGTCCCATGAAGGAGGATGGGCGGGAGAGTAGCGCGGCGGAGGGTGAAGGAAACGCATTTGCTTTTAGTGGGATTGACCTTTATTCTCCACCGGATAAGCCAGTCTTGTAGAGAGATGATATGGGATTGTAGTGCACGGGATGCGGAAACAGGATCGGGATTTGGAGCAATAACACATGTGTCATCAGCGTAGGAATGAAGGATTGTTTTTGGGTGGGAAGGAATATCTGCAGTATAGAAAATATATAGGAGAGGAGCAAGGACACTGCCTTGGGGTACACCTGCATAGATTGGAAGGATAGAAGATCTGGAGGAGCCAGAACGAACCCAGAAGAAACGATCAGACAGGTATGATTTAAGGATCATATAGTAGGTAGAGGGAAGGACTCCCTTGAGCTTCCACAACAAACCCGCATGCCAAACCCGGTCAATTCTGTTGTATTCGTACTTGGTGAAGGGTATCGGGTTCGTTGCCAAATGGCTCTGGCACGTCTTTTTTTAGTAATAAGTATTCGTATATTAAGTGGGAGACAGTAATTGTCGGTGTACTGTGAGGTTGGTTTTGGCGGTCCAGTAGCATTCCAGATTGACTGTTATATTGTTTCAGTGAAGTTATTAACAGCTTCGTCGAGTTCTTTGGGAGTTTTGAGAGTTACGTTAAGTGAGATGTTTTCGTCTAGAAGTCGTTGAAATTCGCTCCAGTCAATAGGTCCATTGATGAGGGTTTCTGTAGGAGGTTTAGGGTTAGGTTTGGTGTCTAGTATTAGGAGTACTGGGGAGTGGTCCGAGGAGGGATCATAGAGATTGTAGATTTGATGATCTACAGTATTATTTATTCTAGAGGATATGAAGAAATCTAGTAGATCGGGTAGGCGGGATAGGGATGTGGGCCAGTAGGTAGGACCAGGAGGGGATATTGTAATATAATGAGCATTAGCAAGAACTGAAGAGAGGGTAATGCCACGTGGATTGTGGGTACGACAACCCCACTGAGGGTGCTTAGCATTGAAATCGCCACCTGCGATAAATCTGGGTCCGAGGGATTGAAGGAAAGAAGTGAACTCAGAGGACGAAATAGGTTGAGCTGGTGGACAATACACTGCAGATATATTGAGTTGAAAATGTGCGTTTTGGAGGGAAATGGCTGTAGATTGTATGGAGGATGAGGAAACACTTGGTAAGGAATGATGAGATATGTTGCTGCGGATAAGGATGGCTGAACCTCCATGGGCTGTGTTGTCTGGATGATCACTTCTGTATGTCGTGTAGTCAGGAATGTGCAGAAAGGAACGTGATGTGAAGTGTGTTTCTGTGATGAGGGCCACGTCAATGCGTTTCTCGTGTAGTAATATGTCAAGTTCGTTGAGGCTGGAGTTCAAACCATTAGCATTCCAGAGGAAAATAGTTAAGGAGTGATTTGTAGGAGACATTAGGGTGCATGACGTGGAAGGAGCTGAGTAAGGGCTGTGGTCAGAAGTGTCAGGAGTGGATTTATTGTGGCTTTAAAGTCAGATAGAAAGCTGTTTAGGATCGAGGATATATCGTGAGAGGATGATTGCTGTAACGGAGTTGACAAGGATTGAGTCTCCGCCGCTGGACCGTCTCTGGTAACTTGTGCATATGGTAAGTGCAGAGCTGGAGGCGGAGGTGCTGGCTGGAACATTGTTGGTGCTGATGGGGTCTGAGAATGGCTTCTTCTCCTAGCTGAAGGATGATCATAAACCGGTGGAGGTCTACGTTGACGTTGAAGTTCCTTGTAGACGGAGCAGCCCTTATAGTTTGCAGGGTGTGTTCCTTGACAGAGAACACACTTGGCTGGTGACGAATGTGTTTAAACAAAATATCTTAAATACCAAAAAGTCACAGGAAGCTCAAACTTGATTGTTCCGTTTAGTTACCACTACTACCACGTTTAACCCGGAAATGACTTTAATGAATGTTTTTTTTTATTCAGTTTTCAGCGATTTTTTTTTTTAAACGGCTTTAACGATTTTCTTTAAACTTCGTATACTATGTAAAGTAAAAAAAGTAAAGTAATGGCTATTTTTTCAGGCGGGCTTAAACTCCAAATACCAAATTAGGTGACGTGGACAGGGGCGGAAGCACCTACTTCACTGTTAATATTTTTCATACCAATATAAAGTTTAGCAGTTATACGCGGGACTCGAACTGGGGTCCTCCCACTTACAAGTCCATGCTCATAACCACTACACCAACACCCGCCCCTAACTTCATATACTATGTAACTTTGTTACAAAAAATATTATCAGTTTTATTTAAACGTTTTTCCCGGGAAGAATTTATTTTCTAGGAGGGTGGGGAATGGGAACATTAGGCTTTCCTCTAAATTACCACTTCTGTACAATTTATGATTATACCATTTGTACTATATATAATTGTAATAACAGCAATGACAGTAAGTCGTATGAGTGATTCACACCAGATTTTGTTTTATTACTGTATAAGTATTCAAAAGGATATTGTCATCTAGTTTGCAATAATTTGAGAATGGTAAAGCGGCCTCTACACGTCAATAATATTGACAATACTTTATTGACAATAATATTGACCATGTAAGGTGAAAAAATTGTATTGACAGTCGGTATTGACAAGAGTATTGATGAAATCCGGATTTTCTGATTTTCATGTATCAATACTAAGAAGTGGAGGGGATATTGACAATAATATTAACCGTGTAGGGGCGGCGCCAATATTTCCATCAATACTCAGTTCAGTAGTTTTATATACAACGCTGAAACTAACCTCAACAACAGTGATACAATACCTTACAAAGGTACTTTGGAAAGATTTGTGTATTAAAATAAAACTTCATCATACATTTTTTTAAAGATGATTGTAATTTTTTAATCTTATTTTCCTGATTAACATACATTTCATATAGTCAATTATAATATCAGAGACATTTTCCGTGGTAGCCTGCTTCATTTTGTGGTCATCGACCGGTTTCGGGCGTTCGCCCATCTTCAGGATGCGTTTTTTAGACAGTGTGACAACACAGACTCGCACAGAGCTAACTTAGTTTCACACTCTACAGTCCGAGTACAAACCGGTCGATGACCACAAAATGAAGCAGGCTACCACGGAAAATGTCTCTGATGCTTTCCAGCTCTGCGGAACCAACCACCAAATCAATTATAATAGTCCCTTCATTACAGTTCAGTTCAAAACCCGATCCAGTGGAGGTTCTTGGGAATGATTTTTGTATTATAATAAAACTTCAATTATACATTTTTTACAGGTGATTGTATTTTTTTTCAAAGTCTTGTAGGACATATCTAAAGGTTTCAAGGTTTCTATTGCAGCTTTGGATAGTTGCTGGGGACATTATGACTGAAAACTTCAAGTCTTCAAAATTTCTTCCTGTGGCCAAGTACATGTTAAGGCTAATCTTTTCCTAACACTTATACTTCCTCTCATATTTTGTCCTGTCTTTTCAAAAATTGATCAGTTTGTAAAAGTACGTTCATCCATTCGAAAGTAGTTCTTGAAATCTTCAACATCGCAGAGGCTGATTTCCTTCAAAAGTACTAAATGAGAATATTCATCTCTTTTCTTTAACTACTCTTTCATCCACTGTTTGCGTTTGACTTTATGAGAGTGCCAATAGCCAAAATAATGGCTACGCAAGCTTCTGTGCGATTATTCATTTTTTTAAGGGAAAAAAGCCAACAAAATAACGAGTACAAACACGTAAATTCACTCTCCTAGTGGCAGAAGTAGTAAGTAAAGAGCACAGGTATTGACAATAATATTGATCGTGTAAGGTAATGAAGTATTGAGACTGGTTAGCACGAGTATTGGTGGTTATATTGTCAATACTGATACTGACAATATTATTGGCCGCTAAAGAACAGCCAATGGAAGAAGTATTTACATTAGATTTATTTGTTGTAGCTCGGTCCGTACAGCTGGAAAATATCTTTGACTAGATTTACTGTCCGAGATTATTTCTTAATGTGGTTGATTCGTAAACTAGTACCAATATACTCGTATATATAATACTAATCATTTCCGGAATGCGCCCTTCCAATTGCACTTATGTTATATTTATATTAATTATTGAGAAGTTTCTTATCACCATATATACATATAATTAACCATAATCTAATAAAATAAAACAAAAATCAATCCTATGTCCTTTACCTAGACTTAGTCAGTCCTTCAAAAATATACTATCCATTTGTTTCTGTAACTAATTTTATAGATAAAATAAAAAAGGCCACTAAATAGACAACTTCTAATCTGTGCCCTTGTTTTTTTTTTAGGAAAATAATTCAATTTTATTCCAATTTATTATAAATTTGTATAAAAAAAATATATTAAATAGAAAAAATTAGTATCAAATATATTTAGTGCCTTTTTTATAGTAAAATAGATTACAAGGACGGCAATATCCTTAAGGAAAAAATTACTTAAAATGTATATAAATTTGTATAATTAGAGGAATATTATATATATATATATATATTATTATTTTTGGGTTAATCTAATTTGAAGGTCCCCTTGTTTTTCTCTAATTTGTTATTAATTTTATTGCTTCATTGAATTTAAAGTTATTATTTAATATTTAGGCTTATAGGAATGTTCAAATTTATTTATCAAGCCTGCTACTAGAATATTTTATACTGAGGCGGCTCAGTTTGTAATTTTTTTTCATTGTTTATAAATTAATTAATTTAATTATAATGACACAAGAAGTTTCTGAGCAAGCAGTGTTTATTGAACAATTAATAAGTGGTTTGGGAAGTGTATAGACTATTTGAAGATCAGATGAAGAAACGATTGTAAGAATGAAAGGGTGATGTGACAGGAGGAAAATAAGAGGAATCCAAGTGAAACTGAGAGGATTTGTGTTAAAAGAGCTTGTATTGACTTGGTTTGCGGCTGAAGATGGAAACAACGTATGATTCTTGAAGAAGGAATAACTGTATGGATCTAACATTAAATAATGCCCAAAAGTTCTTCAATGGGTTCATTAAATATCTGGAATAGCTATGCTATTCGTAGCTACGCTTTTTTTAAAAAAATTCTAAACGGTTTCCGATTCTCATCCATCCATCATCTTATGGTTCTTGCAGAGAACTTCTTTGATGCCCAATAACAATGAATCAATGTGATATGTGACAGAAACCAGAAGCTGATGTCAATTTTCTTCAAGCATTTTATGAACCATAAATCTGACGATAGATGAAAATATCCTTTCACGAAACCTATCAGAAATAATAAAAAGAAGAAACATGAAATAAAATCCCAGATATTATCCAGCTTTGCGGACCTAACCACATGATCAACAGTGATAGCTTCTGCACAAAATGATTAACTCGCAAGCATGACATGAGACGCGCTTGAAACGTCTAGAAGAATTTTCGTGAGAGTTCGGTAAAAGAAGCTACAGTGGTGCTGTGGATTGTGGTTAAGTTGCATAAGTAGGGAATGTTGAGGTCATTACGAACGGTAGGGTTGGACACATAGTAGAGAACATCGACGACTCTTCAAAGGATTTCGGATTGTAAAGTTTGGATTCTTAGGCGGTTTGGATGCCTATAATCTAGCAAAATCCCACATAAAGCAAAATCCTACCGTTCGACTCCATGGGTACATATTGCTTTAAATAGAGCGTTGTGTATGAGTCGTTTGTTTTCTAGTGACAGTCGAGATCTGTTGTATAGCAGTCTTTCCAGCTGTCTGTAACGTGTATTCAGTCCTTGTCACTTGAATCGTGTGTGTGAGGGCACATGTTAGTGTTTTATCGATGTGCAGCCCAAGATAGCGGACGACATCAGCTGTTGGAAAAAGAATTTACTGATAATTCAGAGAAGAAGGGGTTATTCTCTCAGCGTGAATGAAATACGTAGACATTTGCTTTCATTTATTTTTATTTTCCATTTGTGGAACCATTTCTCTAAGAGGCGATTCTGCAGGTATCTGTGGGAATTTTCTGGATCTGAATCGGAGGAGGGTATAGCAGTATCGTCTGCATAGTTCGAGAGGAGAAATCTTTTGAGATATCTGCAGTGGTCCTAAAACACTCCCATGCGGGACATTCGCCCACAATTTATTAAATATCTTAATTAAAATTATATCCAACGCTAACTTATCGGGACTGCTAAAATGTTGCGTTTTATTTAAGTCTTGTTTGGCATATTTAAAACTAATTTAGTAGAGCGATCACAGCAGCTTATTAAATATCTAAATCTATTATGGATGAATCGTTTCAATGAAGTGATGAATAAACGCAATGTACTAGGGCCCTTTGTTTAAAATATTGGGTAGATGATGTTAAAAGCAAATGCTCCTCACAAAGCAAATCCCAAAGGTGAACTAAATCTACTGTGACTCCCTTTGCCTTGTCACTGTTAGTACATTGTATAATAGAGTATGCTTTGAGCGTGCAGGAATATCGCAGACAGAATTGATGTGTGTATTGAAGTGGTCAGCTAGTGTTTGTCGCTGTTTGGAGGTTTAGCAAAACCGTAATCAATTTCCTGTGCAAGCCCAGTGTTCAATATATAGGCGGTTAGTGGACAATTTTGGGATCCCTGCATAAATGCCAATATTCCTAAAGAAGTGACTACTCCAATTCTTCCGTCAGAACTGGGAATTAAACCATTTTATCGGCCATAAAAACTTTTGTCCCTGGTCTAATTCAACCTAACAAAATGTGACAGGTGGGGTTAGAGGGTAGGTGTTCGATAGCTCAAATGTAATGTTTTTGGAGAGGACGCATTTGAATTTCTATTAAAGATTGTCCCAATTATCTCGAAATACCCCCGATTACATAATTAGAACAGAATTTTAGAATTTTAGACTTCTAGAGCTGAGTACTATATCTGAGGCTCCAGCAAAGTATAAATGGTTTCTTCAATTAAAAAGTTTGTTAGATAAAAAATGGTGTAGTTTAGAAACATTAAACTCCACTGAAGATCTCAAGTGAGGAAATTTTATTAAAATCCAAAAATAATTTGCTGCGGTTGTTGTAGGCAATGCTTGAATGTTCGCGATTCAGCGACGTTTACAAAAAACGCTGCCATTATTAGCTGGAAGTGTTTAAGCGTATGTTACTATTATTACTGCCTTATGAAGTTACAAATCAGAACTGCGACCTGAAATATATATTAAGGCTTCCACAGGTGTTTTGATGTTGTAATGAAATAGTGGTCTCCTAAAAATTATACAATGTGCAAGTATGAATGGTACAATGTGTAGTTTTTTATAAGAGTGTGCTTGTGTTGCGTGAATTTAAAGATGTCAATGTATTGTTAGGCAGGGACGACAAGATCCCTGAAAAAGTGGCTGGTCCATTTCCCCTATAGTTTTTTAGAACATCAGAAGCTACCTGAAGGTGATTACATTGTAATATGAACATAAAATTTCTGGTCTGAAACACTTACCGACTTTCTCTTACTGCAATTAATACGTACAATTATAAAACTGTCAGAATTACTTTAAACTGTAAAATTTTTATTCAGAACTCTAACAACATAAATATACAGAAAGGTGGGGCTACATGTTGGTTGGCATCCTAGTCTCAGGTGGTCATTTCAATATAGTTACATTATTAAAGAAGGGTTTCGAAAAAATCACGAAAAACTGGGGGGAAAAAAAACATTCAGTAAAGTCGTACTTCCGGTTGAATGAATTTGCCCGAAATCTTCGTCGTGTCTGATGCGGTGGTAGTACCTAAACAGAATACCAAGTTTGAGCTTCCTGCAACTTTTCGTTTTTGAGATATTCTTTAAAATACACGCATACACATACAGCCCATTCGCTAAAAACATATTTTTCGTATTTAGGGGACCCCAAAACATGCATTTCTGGTGAAAATCTGGCACAACCGCAATATTTCCTAATCCGCAATATTCAGTAAAGTCGCACTTCCGGTTGAATGAATTTGCTCGAAATCTTCGTGTCTGATGCGGAGGTAGTACCAAAACAGAATTCCAAGTTTGAGATTCCTGCGACTTTTGGTTTTTGAAATATTCTTTAAAATACACGCATACACATACAGCCCATTCGCTAAAAACATATTTTTCGTATTTAGGGGACCCCAAAACATGCATTTCTGGTGAAAATCTGGCACAACCGCAATATTTCCTCCTCTTAATAGAAAGTAAGGGAAAGTAAAAAAAATATTCATTAAAATAGTCAACTTCAGGTTGACAAACGATTACAAAATTTGGGCTGCCTGTGATTCGTTTTGTAGGGAAAAGCTTAATGATGAGGAGGTCATCAAGAGAGTACAACTCTGGAGAACCCTACCCAGGACTGAAACATAACAGGCTAAGACTTATCTTCTGGGCAGTTACAATCTCGGAAGAAAGCTTTAATGTGCATCACTCTGGGGAAAAATAAGCTTCGCATGCTGGCAGATATTTATCATGGGCATAGTAGATTCAGAGCGCGTCTAAAGAAACCTACATCTGCAAATTCCAAGGGGGTGATGGGAGGAGACTCTAATATTCCTTCTAACGGACTGCAGAGGGGGTTCAAAAGTCTGGTCACATATCTGGTGTTGAAGAGATGGTTTTGAGAATCCTCATAGATCTTAACTTGGAAGGGATGCTGTAGGGCAAGTAATCTCGTCTCGGCATCCCAGTTGGGGGCACAATAGATCACTTTCAATCTCAGTGTATATTACCCCTCCCCAGAATAAAATAAACATATTGGTTTTCCAGTGAAAACTCAAAATTTCTGACACGATCACAATACTTCCTCTGGCAGCAGTAGGAGAGTGAGAAAGTAATAATTAATTGTATTGTATTAAAAACAGAAGAATTTTTTACGTTATTTATTAATAAAACAAATATTACTAGTACATAACTAAACCACACAAACCACAATGGCGCCCAAAATACATGGCGTACATTTATTTTTATTATAAAATAAGGGGGTTTTTTTAACATTGAATTACAAGGTTATTCTGAAGAGCTTTATCAGTAAAAAAAAAAAAAAAACCCATGATAAGCGTTTGTTTTACATATATATGTATATGCGATAGGAAGTAATAAATACAATATATATATATATATTATGATTAATAAAGAGAAATGATACAGAGAGAGAATCTGAAGAATCTGCAGAGAGAGAGAGATAGGGGAGAACTTCTCCTCCTTGAGAAGAATGAAGAGAGAGAGGTGAGTGAGTAAGTAAATAAGGACTGCCTGCAAACTACAACACATGCCTGTTAACATTCTCCACATGTTTAGTGGATGCTCAATTTGATCTTATATATCAGGAGTGTATGATGTTACAAGAGCTCTCAACACAACAGTATTATTACATTTCACGTGCATTCAACGGTAATATGTTTCTTTTTTTTTTTTTTTTTTTAGTTTTAATAAATTTCTATTTAAAATGTTATTAATTATAATAAAAAGTTTATTTATTTATTTATTTTTTTTGTATAAGACAAGAGGTCTTACAATAAATTTATTATATGAAAAATAAGGACCGGCAAACAGCTGTATTTTGATTTTGCAAATTTGTTTTATTAATAATCAGTTTTGTTTTATAAACTTTGATTAGATTGCTTTTGCAAAGGATGCAATTTATAACTAGATGTTTCAGCCTTTGAAATGTATAATTAATGTCTTAATACTTTTTTAATTTCCTCAACGTTTTGACAGTAATCCTGCCATTCTCAAGAGGATACAACATCTAGAAATGATCACATATTATTTAACCTGTAAATAACACTCCTTAATAAACGGCAATTTATGTAGAAAGCATTTATGGTTTAAACATCAGGATTTTAATTGAGTCTTAATCTACCCCAGTTATTATTAAATAAGGGATGGCACAAACAATCTCCCACTCTCCTCCTCGTCGACTAGATCGAGGATATAAGAGGTTGCTGACCAAGGTATTGTGTGTGAAAGCCAGGCAGGTTAGCATGTATCATCCCAGCTCAAGTGGCCTTAGAATTAGAAAGTGATAAATGGCTAGCAACGTTAATGATCAGAAAAAAAAAAAATTACTAAGAGGAAGAATTGCGATCCTGGCAGATTTTCGAAATGGAGTTTTCACCGGAAATACATGTTTTGAGACCCCACTGAGTCCAAAAAAGTAGTTTTCATGAAAATGATCTGTATGTGTGTGAAAAGAATATCTCTGTGAAAAGCTGCAGGATATCTGTGTGAAAAGCTGTAGGAAGCTCAAACTTATTCAATTTAGGTACTACCACCGTATGAGATACGAAGATTTCGGGCAAAATCCATCAACCGGAAGTGCCACTTTACTAAATGGCTTTGTCAGTTTTTTGAGATTTATCTCGAAAACGGCCCCAACGATTTTCTTTAAATATAATGAATCACTGCACATACAGCGAGCTAAACTTTTATTTACCACATTTCTCCAGAAAAATTCAGTTAAGGAGACTTTTGGTGGATGGTTGAGGGTTATGTATTCGTCTAATGTGCTAATTAAGTTCAACAATGTGCTATACAATTCTGCCAACTGAATAATAATAACTAGAATTATATAAATTGCCAAAATTCGTTGACCGGAAGTGCGAATTTACTATTCAGTAGGTTTACAGTTTTTTTCTGATTTTCTCCATACAAATGCCCACAATTTTAAACAGATTTGTAAGTATGTAGAAAATTTACCATTTCGCAGTAAGAGAAAGTTGTGTTTTTTGAAACCGGGATTTTTTTTTGAAATGTTTAAAAAAAAAACATGAATGATTAACATTTCTTGATGGAGCAACAAAAAAACAAACAAAGGTGAATAGTGTTCATATTGTTCTGAAAAAAACTATTATTTGTAAAACAACACGTGCTATTATTGTAATAAGAAGTAAACTGTAAAAAAAACAAAAAAAAAAAACGGAAATGGTTGGTTTTGTAGCAGCGCCACCTTGATCTCAAGTTCACCCATTTATAAACATTGCTAATATATAAATATATATTTTTTCACAACATAACAATAAAAGTATTATGTGAACAAAATTTGCAATATTCGATAAGATCAAATATGTTAAAATATTAACTGAGTCATTTAGGTTTATTAAAATTAACTTGTAACTCCATTTCTATTCGACTATGTTTCTAATCGATTACAGTTGATCTTTATTATAGGGATATATATATATATCTAACGTTTTAAGAGAAAGAGTTGACGTTGATTTATGAACAATTACAGAATAAAAGTGTCAAAAATTATAGCTACTATAAACCATTTATTAACAATGACCGTTTATTACAATAATCTTCATTAAAAGAAAAAAAAAATTCTGGTGTGAAATCAGTCACACAACTTTCTCTTACTCCAGTTCTCAAAATTATAATTAGCAAATTTTATAGTTTGTCCACCAAATTTAATGAAATTCGTCGAAAACTGAAAAAAAAACCGTTCAGTTAAAGCGCACTTCCGGTTTACTAATTTTCTTGAAACTCGGAATTTAGGCTATCTATTTATTTCTAATTAATTTTGTTTGGATGATGCAATTGTATAATCAACTATGAGAGCACTTTAGAGAAAAACATAACCCCCACCCGTCCCCTAAAAATGCCCTTAAATGAATTTTTCCAGAGAAATGTTTTAAATAAAAGTTATAGATCATTGTATGTTTTAGTTTATATATGAAGTTTCAAGAAAATCATTGGTGGCATTTTTGGAGAAAATCGTGAAAAAGTGAAAAAATCATTTAGTAAAGTAAAAGCACTTCCGGTTATCCGAAGTTTATCAAACTCGGAATTTCAACAACAAATTTAATTTTAATTAACATTATTTAAATGTCAGAATTGTCTAATAAACTGAAATAGCACTTTAGATGAAAACCTAACTCCACTCCTCTCCCATAAGTGTCCTTAAATGAATTTTCCCAGAGAAATGTTTCAAATAAAAGTTGTAGCTCTTTCTATATGTAGTTAATATAACAAGTTTGAAGAAAATTGTCCGGAGCCATTTTTGAGAAAATTGAAAAAAAGTAAAAAAACCAACTAGTAAAGTGATACTTTCAGTTGTGGAATTTTGACAGATAACGTAGGGTCAGATCCCATGGTGATACCTAAAGAGGATATCAAGTTTCAACTTTCTACGGTTTTTCGTTTTTGAGCTATGCTGTTCAAATACATACACACACACACACACAGATCATTTGCGGAAAACCACTTTTTTGGACACAGGGACCTCGAAACGGATATTTCTGGTGAAAAGTTGATATCGAAAATTTGACAGGATTACAATACTTCCTCTTACTAGGAGGAAGAGAAAGTAAAAAAATCTGATTCTGAAACTACTCACACGACTTTCTTGTCTTTAATTTTATATCAATTAGAGAATATAAACTTAATAAAATGACTTTTTTTGCGGTAACCGTATACACCCCTCACCTAAAGCTCCCTTAAAATGAAGTTTCTCGGAAGAAAGTTGCCAATAAAAGTGACAGGTCTCTATATTCATAGTTAGTTGTAACAAATTTAATGAAATCGTCGGTTTTTTTACTTTCTCTTACTCCTAGTAACAGGAAGTATTGTAATTTTTCTTATAGACAAAATCGAAGAAACCTGAAATATATTTTCAGTAAGGACCGATTCTATTTGAATGATTCCAAACTCAGAATTTTGACAACATATTTACATGAAAGGATTGTATAATTAAACTAAAACAGCACTTTAGAGAAAAACATAACTCAACTTCTTTTCCGAAAACCATCTTAAATGAATTCCAGAAATACGTTTCAAATAAATGTTGTAGCTCCAATGTATTTATGTGTAGATGATATCTTAAGTTTAAATAAAATTTTTAAAAACTGAAAAAAAAACTGGTCATTAAGAAACACACTTCCGTTTAACTGATTTTCTCAAACACACAATATCGGCAACATATTTCATTTTAATTAATATTATTTAGATGATAGAATGTATAATAAATGAAATAACACTTTATAGGAAAATATAACTCCACCCTTCTCCCAAAAACTCCTTAATGAATTTGACTTTCTGCAATTTTTCGGTTTTGAGCTATGCTGGTCACATACACACACAAACACACACATTTTCTACAAAACACTTTTTTTAGACTTAAAAGACCTCAAAAACGTATATTTCCGATAAAATCTCGATATTGAAAATTTGGCAAGGTTATAATTTTCTTTAACGGCAATTAGTCAAAGTAAAAAACCTAAGAGAAAATAATTATAGGTACTCTATATATAGCTAGTAAAATTAATAAAAAGAAACCACTGGAGAAATAGTGCGCAATAGGACACTGTGCATATTTCATTGAACTCTCCAGGGATTCACTTATAAACTATATTTATCTTAACATTTGCTGTGATAAGCATAAAGTTATAATGTTTGTTTGTCTTTTTTCTTTTTTGTTTTATCAACAGTCGCCATATTTTTTTATTACGTCTATTAGTAAGTTAATAAAATATTAATTTTTTTAATAATAACATAGATCAATATGAATAAATTAATCGAGTGAATCCGAGTAAAGATGGATGAATATACGAAACCGGTCAGGAACAAAACGAATATGCATGCTATGACGGATAAAATACCGGATGGAATAAAGTAATTATTGATTTGTGCAAAGAACGTATCAGAACTGCGTCTCACACAAGAGTTCACCACCCTGCGTCAGGGTTGTGAATCTCTCCTACATATTTTTAAAATTTATCTGGAGTGCGTAATAAAAGATTGGAATGCCTCTTGCAGAGGAATAGCCATTCCATTCTATATATATAAAAATTCAGCATCCGTATGTTTGTGGCCGCAAAACTCGAAAAGTAGTCGATGGATGGACTTGAAAGTTTTAGACAACGTTGCATTTCTATATAACTGTGTTTATGTATACATTTTACTCCGAAGTTCCCACGGAACCGGGAAATTCCGAGCGTTTCGCGAGGTTGGCAGAAATAGACAGACTCAGACGCGTTGCGATGGTGGCGCGCTCTCTGAACCTCTTTCTCAACTACTTATAAGTACCTTTATTCCGAAGTTCCCACGGAAACGGGAAATTCCGAGCTAAAATCGGTTCAAACGGCCACATTGCGTTAGCACTTGCTTCTTCAGGTATTGCTGCTACATTGATGAAGGAGGAAGAACTGCCCATTCAGCTATTAAACTGTCACTAAACATGCACTTCACAGAAAACCCAACATGTAACATTTCTAAAACATAGGAAATGGAAAGGTTCTTCAGGCGTGCAAAATCATTGTATGGGATGAGTGTACAATGGCACATAAGAAGTCATTGGAAGCATTAGACCATACATTGAAAGACTTGGCGAAATAATCAGATTCATTTGGTGGAACATTGGTATTACCGGTGACTTCAGGCAAACGCTTCCAGGGATGCCTTGCTCAACACCAGCTGATGAATTGCATGTCTGCTTGATATATTCAACTCTTTGGAGCACAGTAAAAAAAATTCATTTAACAAGGAATATGAGAGTTCAACTTCAATCCAACAGCTGCATATTTTCAAACAATTACTCAAACTCGGTAACAGCACTGCTCCTACAAATCCAGAAAAGGGAAAAATCACCTTCCTATCTAATTGCTGAACATTATACATTCAAAAGAAGAATTAGTAGACAAGGTATTCCAAAGCATCGAAACAAATTATCAAAATCACGCTTGGTTAAGCAGAAGAGCCATTCTAGCGGCAAAAATGTCGACATACTCGATATGAACAACATCATTCTAAACAGAATCTCAGGTGAAACAATAACATACAAATCCATAAGGGATTATTGACTCCGTGAGGGACCAATTTGAATGGTGAGTAGTGAATTTTCTAACGGAATTTCTTAATTCACTCGATGTTTCCGTATTACCGCCTCACATTCTAAATTTGAAAATTGGAGTGCCAATTATATTACTCCGAAACATCAATCAGCCAAAGTTATGCAATGGAACACGATTAGTAGTTAAAACGTAGATGAATAATCTAATTGAAGCAAAAATTCTCATTACGCTTCATAAAGGTGAAGACGTACTACTTCCACGAATACCACTCATTCAGACAGATACGCCATTCGAGTTCAAACGACTTAATTTCCAATACGCCTTGCGTTCGCTATGACTATCAATAAAGCGCAAGGACAAACTTTGCAAATGTGCGGTTTGAATTTAGAAAACGAATGCTTCTCTCATGGGCAATCATATGTCGCATGCTCCAGAGTCGGTAAACCATCTGATCTTTATGTTTATGCAGAAAACAGACAAACAAAAATGTAGACAATGGACTAGTGAATGCAGTAGCTTTAGAATAAAAAAAGACTTTCAGTTAAAAACATTTTTTATTTCTTTCCTTTCAGTGCAGCAACGCAAAGTAGGGTATTAAATTGAATGATGTGTTTTGTTGCTGAATCTATGTTAACTGTAATACTTGTGTTTACTTTCCTAGAAATCAGACTGAACCACAGCGAAGCGTGGCGGTTAGCTAGTAAAAGATAAAACGGTAAACTCCCTCTTATTCGCTGATGACTAGGTGATTATTTAGCTCAGGACCGCGAGGATATTAAGTATCTTATGAGAAAACAGCTAGAAAGTTATGAAACCGGCAGCCTCAAAGTTAATTTCTCCAAATCCGAGGACCGGGTGAGAGCCAGAATTTGATTGTAAGCTGCTCAAGTCATTAGACCATCGGCCGCTTCGAGTATTTGGATAACGCCAGCAGCTGTGCGACCGACGTGCTGAGCAGGATGAGTCAAACCAAGGTTGCAATCCGTTGCTTAAACAGAGTCCTCTGAAACAAAGATACTCATTACAGGCGAAGTGACTTATTTTTCAGGTAATAGTGGAAAGCATTTTCACATACGGTGGGGAGAGCTGAGCAGTTACTACCGTCTTCGGCAGGGAATGAATGCAATAGGCATGGATGGTGTGAGAGGCAATTTAGATATCCGCGCGGAAGTGGAAGCACAGAAGACCATGGGGACACGGTGGAAGACCGATTGGTCTCTACATAGATAAGGTGATGTTCTGCGAATAGGAAAGGAAAGGTGGCTAAAGAGATTGTTTTCTTGGAAGAAGATATAGAGGGCATCCGAGAACTATATGGATAGGACGCGCTGTCTGAGCAATGAAATCGAGGCCTGAACGAGAGGGATTACAACACCGTCTCACATAGTTTCTGGGAGTTAAGGGTAACCGCGGAAACACCTCAAAAAAAAAAGAAAGAATAAAAATGTATTTATAATCCAGAAGGCACATGACAATAATTGGGGAATTGAATAAAATCCCTGGACTTTATATGGAATCAGATCAAATAAACCCAACCTATCATTTTGAATCTATTTTCAAGGTAACACAGACGGATATGGATTTAGTTAATAGGAAAATGAATGAAACCATTACCGACATCTCCTTAGTGAGCACTGGTATCCTGGAGTCCTGGTAAGAAATGCCGTTACTGGCATCAGCATATCTCCTGGCAGTTCATTTTAGGCTGTGTCCAGCAACTACAGCTAAAGGTCGCAGTGGACAATTTTCTCTGACATTCAGGGCAACAGATTAGTAAAGAAAGGATCCCTGAGAGCAGTTATTTTTGGTCCAAACTTTTTCTCATATAGAACTGGCCTATTGAGACTATTAAGAAATGGCTCACAAGAAAGCATACTCTCTCCTGGAGAAGTGTTGCGAGGTAGAAGCACTGCAACTTATTCCTGGAAGGCCAAGTAAGCTCCCAGAGAAGAATGGGCTACGGTTACAAAATAGTACCTCCTTAGGAAACACGTACACAATATGGTTCTTGTGGTGGATCCATAATTGTTAGAAAGTGTGACACCGTTTCACCTTCTTTGTGGAAGCAATTTGCATTAAGACGACTCCTATGATTGGTGGCGGTGCGAATGTAAGATGAAACCGGGCTAGTCAATTGACCTCTTTATAGGTCTAAAATGGCGTATAATTTAACCGAATTCTCCCAGTCTTTTAATTCAATATATCATTTATTTGATTTACTCACTTTTACTCCCATAGTAAGAGGAATTATGGCGATCGGATCTATTTTTTTTGAAATCGAGTTATCACCAAAAATACAAGAAGTTTTGACCTCAATCAGCGGCTCAAACTTCATACTCCGTTTAGATACTATCATCGCATTTCACATGAAAATTTCGGTCAAAATTCATCAACCAGAAGATTGTTACTTTATTGATTAGTTTTTTTGGTTTCGTATACTATCTATGAAACACTATAGTCTCGATTTCAAAAAAATCTTCTAACATTCGAAACCTTTTTTGAGAAAAAGTTATGTTTTTCCAAGGGGGGGGGGGGATTTGGGGCGAAATTTCCCTGCAATATTATACAATATTATGTTTCTATCATCTGTCAGAATTCGAAATTTGAAGAAAATCAGTAGACCGGAAGTGCGTCTTTATAAAATAGTCTTAATGAGTGTAATGTACGCTGCCCCCCCCCCCACACCAGCTTTATAGTTATGGGCAACAAAATTTGTTATAAACTTGACCGAATTAAATCTGACAATAAAAAATTGATATGTTTGGAGTAAAGGAAAAATCATATGAGTGTTTTGTCACGATTGTTTGTTTTTAAGTTCGTATTCTCACCAGCACAGTCAGTTCAATTAACAATCAGAAGGAAAGAAAAAAAGTGGAGGTAATAAATCAGAAAAGTAAAAAGCTAAGCTAATATAATGTTTAATAAGACAGTGAAATATAAAGAACAATTAACTGCTGAATAAATGGAAATCTTAGATGGAAGAAAATAAAAAGCAACACACTGCCTGTTTAACTAATAAATGTTACCAACTTTACAATAAAATAAGAATACAAGAAAATTGTGTTTTAGGGGGGAGGGAGCGAGTGAGGGAGCGTAGGGGAGAGAGAGTGATAGAGTGAGTGGGAGGTAACATTAATTGTTATCTACGTGACAATTCTCACTCGTATGTGTGTGTGTGTGTGTGTGTGTGTGTGTGTGTGTGTGTGTGTGTGTGTGTGTGTGTGTGTATATCTCAGACAACCTTGGACATTTCCTAGAACAGTATAAACGAGACATCAAGGTCACGGCCGACAAAGTTATTTGGTTAATAATGATTAGAGGGATATATTATTATGTGTTTACTATATAAATATATATTTATGGAATCATTTATAAATTATTGGTTATATAATACGTACTTTCCACTTTTATTTATATATTTCTATTTTAGTTTAGTGAAATTTGATCACTTATTTATTTAATAAGTAACAAAATTAAAATAAAAATAACTAATTTAATATCAATTTTTGTAAATAAAAATGGGATCATATTTTGTAAAAAAATATACTGGATAGTTTGCAAATAGTAATTTTGAATAAACTAGCATTAATAAATACTTTGTAACTATAAACTTGGTTACTACAATGAATCAATCAATATATATAAACCAATAACAAGAAATCAGAGGATTACATCATAATATGTAATTGTTTTGACTAGTGTGTTTGTATATAGTGTCTTCAAAAATGTAGTAATCAGAAGTTATAGACTAACAATGTTGAATAGTAACACTTTCAAGAAATATGTAAATACTTCAAATTAATTTACACCGGAGATTATAGGGCCTGCAATCGCAGTTATTACTCAAGAGCCAAAGAATATTTGACGAAATGATGTTTCTAGTACAATGTGATGAGCAAGTTCTGCGCCGTTTCTTTTATATAACACTTTCCTATAATAGATTTTGTATTGGAAGTGTAAATGCTGACATCAATGAACTTTTGCCACACATTTACTATTTCATCTATTTTACGCCCACCAAACAACTGATTCATTAATTTCTTTTGAATTTCAATATTTCACTCGATTTTAGGCTACTTTAATTCATACTAATCATAGTCCTATGGGACATGTGTTCGAAGAGAGCAGAAACATGAGCTGGCGTATCTAGACCCGCAGGTACTCCAAACCTGCCCACCTCTCAACTAGCACGGGGACACTACCATCATCATTGCAAAACCTCGACCACCACGAAACCTTACCTCAACTCGTGAGCACGGAGACAAAACTCCGGCGGGCTGGCTCACGATCCCGTGGTACCATTGTGACGGTAGAGATGATTCCCTACCGCTTAAAGGCCCAGAATGGTCACAGGCCCGGAATTACAAGTAATTCGTACGGTTTCACCTCTCGCTCCTGGTACCCGTTTGGACTTGCCGTGCCATTACAGGTGAGGTAGGTCTTCCGTACCTAACCCAACCCTAAAGCTTACTACTCCCTACATAGGTTAACCTAACACACTCATCCCAATAAATACACGCATTCCAATAAGTACTTTCATACTACTTACCAATAAATACAATACACTACTTACTCCTAACTAAAATTTTTCCCGAGGTGAGCTACTCAATATTCGATCACCCGTTCCTAACTAACTCTAATCAGGTAGTCCTATAGGACAACAGTTTTTCTACATTTTTGTTTTATTTTTAGAGCGGAGGAAAAGTGCACTTCCAAGTGATCTCCTTAAAAAATTTACTGTGACCGCCCCCTCCCCCAATTGATGCCAGCTAATGAGGCTTCTCCTCGACCTACAACACCTCTTCCAAAATTCTTCTCTTTTCAGGATCTGGAAATTTTCTAGGAAGGAAATCTATTCCTTCTATACCCGGTATGTGTCTAAGCTTTAAAACTTTTTTGGTTTATAGCGCCGGAATCTTTTCACCAAATTCCCCATAGAATCTGCAAATGCTAACTAGGCCAACTTAGATCCAGCTTCTCCTGGTGTACTCCGTGAGTCTACAGAACGGACGTAAGGAAACCATCAAAAAATAATTTTTGCTCAGATTGATGGTAACGTTAGAACTTTTCCGAAGTTGTGCGTCAGCCTGGAAAGGTTTTGATGCCAGCAAGCTCTGGCATCCAAAAGAGGATAACTGTACTATTACTGCCATCATTATTACTAATAATGGGTGCTCGAAAGCGGGGGACCTAAGCCAATGTTGCTAACCCCCCTCCCAACGCTCTTAAAATGCCTGCCCGAGCAATCTAGCGGTCTGACTACAATATCTTTAATTTCCAACTCCCCCCAAGCATTCCCTTAGGAGGGTTGCCCTTTCAAACATGCTGAACCTCGTATTAGTGAAACCGGGAACCCTGACCTAGGTAGTTGTCTACGTTTCCCTGACTTCTTCGTCACCATTCTGACACAAAGGACTACCTATTTTGTGTAAATGACTGGCTATCCAACATCATACACCTAACACGACTCTCAGTTGTATCCAACTCAGGGAGAGAAGATACATACTGTCATTAAGTTGCGCAATCATTCAAACAAAAACGTTTGATATTTATCTGATAATATGTATAACCAAGTTAAAGAAATTTGGGAGATTTATTAACAAAATCGCAAATAATAACAGTATTCCATATTCAGCCATATTGAAAGTTTTTTTTATTCTACCTTGAGAGCTGTACTCTGTTATGAGGCACAGGTTTGGGTATGTTAAACAATTTGAAGAGATTAGTAACTGTCTGGTATATATATTTTATAACTGAATTAATTCACAATTAGATAGCCTTTTTCAGCAAATATTTTTGACGAAAGCAATGAAATTTACAATGAATTAAATTTAGATAAAAAAAAAAAGCGTTACAAGTTTCGGTTCAGATATCGTTATTAGAGCACCGCATCAGATACGAAGGATTGGGACAAAATCCATCAAGAGAAAGTGTTGTTTTTTTTTTTTTTTGCGGGTTTATGTACTGTGATCATCAAGTGATCTATTATACCCCCTCTGGTACCGTAAGTGAGTTTATTTCTCCCTCACCTCCCATGGTAACAACCCAGGCTGTTAAATCTTCTTTGGTCTGAGCATCGCAGTCGGTGAGGAGATTTATTGGAGTTTCCTACACCTGCCCACAGAATCTGCATGTGCCATCATCTTCTAGGCTCAGCTTCCTCAGGTGTCAACCTTGAGGAATCCCGTAAGAATACAGATCTTGTTTTTACTCAGACTGATGCAGGCCTTCGACCTTCCCTGGTTATAATCTCCCAGACGGATCTTGATCTGCCTCAGCCCCGGGAGAGTGTTCCAGAGATGTGCGCTTTCTTGATTTCTTCCAAGAGTAACTGTTCGCTGACTTCGTTTAGAGGCTCAAGAAAAGAGATGCAGTGCCTTCTTTTGCCAGGATGTCGGCCACTTCGTTGCTTACCATGCCGACATAACCCGGCACCCAGAATTGGATGATTTTATTTCTTCTGCCTCGGCCGTTAAGCTTATCTAGGAATTCCCAAACCATTTTAGAGCTGATAACACAAGCGCTCCGTGTTTTAATGGCTGCCTATCTCCTGATTCCCATATGCCCTATCGCGTTAAAACTGAACGTATAGCTTGAATTTCCGCCTGGAAGATGCTGGGAAACATACCCATGTTGGGCTAGGCACAAACACCCCTACCCCAGTTCCCTCGAGGGTCTTGTACCCGTCTGTATACCACTTAGTGACATTCTTGCTAATACTAAACAGGATGGTTCCCTTACTCTACTCCAAACAGGAAGTGGTGCGACTTCCTGTCTCTAAAATGACAGGAACTGGAGTCTTAATTTTGAGAACTGGAGTAAGAGAAAGTTGTGTGAGTGTTTCATACCAGATTTTTTGTTTTTATCTTACAAAATTGAACGGGACAGAATAAAGGAGAAATACGGAAAGTTTTTTTCTTCTTTTTTTCGCGATTTTCTCATAAACGGCTGCAACAATTTTTAAAATCTTGGTAATATATCAACTAAAAATTTAAAACGCAACAACTTTTATTTGAAGATTTTCCCGCATTTGCTCATTTTAGTAGGGTGGAGGAGGCGGTTCATTAAAAAAGGCATTACTAGAATTCCAAATCTGTAGAAGATTGGTTACGGAAAGTACGATTTTACCCAGTAGATTTTTTTTTAATTTTGTGGAACTTTCTTGTAAACAATTCGTAGTAAAGTTGAAATGTTAACAGCACAAATAAAAAAACGTATCATTTTTATTTTAAAAATTTTCCTGCAAAAACTGATATTTTGTGGGAAGGTTTCTGGGCAGCCCTATCAGTTAGGTTAAAATTTAAACTACTGCTGCTATTTTAAATTACAATCCTAAAGCAAATTGGTCAATTAAATTTGGCAGCTATTAATTACACAGTTAGAGAAATTCATGCGCGAGTGTTGCACATCTGATTTTAGAAAACTTCGAACTTAGGTGACCTCAAAACATGTATTTCCGGTGAAAATCTAATTTCGAAAATTTAACGATACGATCTTAATACTTACTCTTACGAAAATTATGACAAAGTTATAAAACAAATAAAATAAAGGAAAATAAAAAGTATAAGAAAAAAAAAACAATATTTAACTTTTCCTTCTTTCTTTTTTTTTCTTTTTTACTTTCTCTTACTACTACTACTACTTAGTAAGAGAAAGTAAAAAAAAAAATATGTTGTTGAAATTCCGAGTTTGAAAAAAATCGGAATACCGGAAGTTTTTCTACGGAAGCACTTTACTAAATGATTTTAAAATTGTATATCTTCGCGATTTTCTCAAAAATGCCACCAACGATTTTCTTGAAACTTCTTGATATAAACTAAACATACAAAGATCTACAACTTCTATTTAAAACATTTCTCTGGGAAAATTCATTTAAGGGCATTTTTAGGGGAGGGGAGGGGTTATGTTTTTCTCTAAAGTGCTATCATAGTTGATTATACAAATTCTATCATCCAAAGAAAATTAATTAAAAAATAAATAGATGGCCAAAATTCCGAGTTTCAAGGAAATTAATAAACCGGCAGTGCGCTTTTACTGAACAGTTTTTTCAGTTTTCAACGAATTTCCTTAAATTTGGTTCACAAACTATAAAATATTAATCAATATTAATTTTCAGAACTGGAGTAAGAGAAAGTTGTGTGAGTGTTTCACACCAGATTTTTTTTTTGTTTTTATAAAAAAGAAGAATATTGAAACATATATGTCTGTATGTACGTTACAATATTGAACGCGGACAGAATAAAGGAGAAATTAGGTCAATGTCAACCGTACACTGTTGGTATGGTGGGGATAATTTGTGTGTGTGTGTGCGTGTTTGTTTTGTGTATTTGGAGTCTTTGTGCGAGTTTATGTATAAAAAAATAAAACACAATGTGTATTATTTGCTTTCTTCATATTTATATTTGTACATTAACAATATTAATTTCAGACTTCCTTGAGATTAAGGGAGATGTGATGATGATGATAAGGTTTAGTGTAATATTAATTACGAAACATGGGAAGAAATTAATGTTAAACACCGGAAGAAAAATGTCGAACGTCACATTCACACTATATTGTATACAATTCTCCAGCTTCTTATGTACCACATTATCTCCAGTAATATTTATTCTCTCTCCTACATTCTTATCATATATTTTTTTTTTTATACCCAACTCCCATCATTATACATAGAGCACACAGGACACACAGCACCACCATAATATTACAAGGATGCTGATATGTATCCATTGTCCTTCCTTGTCCACGCCCCACCACCACTTGCACGACCATTACACTTCATATCACAGTCGTATAACATCATTACGTTATTCTAATCACGTACATATCACTTCTTTTATTACACACCCGTTATATGCTCAATATTGTGTTTATTTTTATTATAGATATCGCCCTTTCATTTCCTTCTTCTTCTTTGTATAGTTTCTAATATAATTACTCATTTTTTTTTTGCGTTCTCTTTCTATATTTATAAATGATTTTATCCTTGAATATTTAAAAATAACCAACTCCATCATAGTTGCGAAAATACAAACACATACACTGTGCCCTCTAACTGCAGATAATACAATTACAATTAACCAATTAGGCCTTAAGCATTCCGAAACCTATTCAGGAGTTGCACTTGCGGTTAACCAATTCTTCCTTCAAAATCAGTCTGTCTAGTTTTTGCTTTTAATATTACATAAATGATAGAACTATAAGTTATATTCATTATACAATTCATTATTAAGAAATTAATTGAAAATCTACGGTAATTAAGTAATAAGGTACAAAGTTGTATATCTTCTCGAAATTTTCTTCGGTAGTTGAAGTATTTAGGCCGTTCTTATTTAGGAAGAATGTAGGAGAAGGCTTAACACTTTGGCTCGGAGGGGTAAGGTGCATCTCTATTGGATACCCGGACATGCGGGAATAGAGGGCAATGAGAGAGCGGATCGGCTGGCCAGGGAGGGATCATCATTACCATTTTGTGGTCCTGAACCAGCCCTGGCCGTTACAAAGACGTTTCGCGACAAACAGATTAGACTTTGGGAGACGAGAGCTTTGGAGAAACGCTGGGGGGACACGCAGGGGTGCCTCCAAGCTAAAAGATTTATAAAGGCAAGCAATTAGGGAATTTCGGAGTATCTCCTGTCTCTTAGTAGGACGGGTTTGAGGACCTTGGTAGGGATAGTGTGTCCAGTCACTTGTTTAACATAGGGAGGACGCGGAGTCCCATTTGTCAGAACTGTGATGACGGAGTTAGGGAAACGGTGTATCACTACTTATGTCAGTGTCCCCGTTTCGCTGGAACTAGGTTTCGTATATTTGGGAGGACACCACTCCCGCAGGATTGCCTGGGCGAGTTGGAGTTTAGGGATATCTTGGGATATTGCAGATTAACCGGCAAGTTACCGGGGGAGATTAATTAAGGGGTCACGGGGGGTATCGGGGGGATAAGAGCCACATAGGCTTAGGTCCCGCGCCTTTGGGCACCCGTTTGATAATAATAATAATAATAATAATAATAATAGGCCGTTCTTCACGTGGATTATTTTCAATCGATTGCACGAACACATTTAAATTCAGCTACCCCTTGTTTTTTTACTGTTGATAATGAAGATAGTAAACTCCTTATTGGTTGGCTTTTAAACCAACCGAAACGAAGAAGAATTTTGCGACAGAACGGTATTCAAGCTTATTTATTTTGTCAAAAATCACACAACACGCTTACTTTAAACAGCCTTATAAAACAAACTATTTGTCTGATCAAATTCACATTTTTGGGTATTTACTTTTGCAACAATGGTGCCAACATAACAAAACTGTAATTTCATTTGTAGCAGTGCCATCTATGGGCTAGGCCGAGTACGTTTCATCGTGCCTTAGAATAAATGTAATTTCACAATATAATTCTCCATCTGTATGATGTAAAAGTCTGTACCAATATAGTAAATAAATAATTAAAATAAAAATAACTGTAATGGCATCTAATATATATTATGTTTGGTTAGTATGCGAAATTTTAAAGGCCATTTAAGACAAAATCACATAAAAAAAAAAAAAACTAATTGGGTAAAGTCCGGACTGCTGGTTTGAACCAATTTTGTTTAACTTGGATTTTTAATGAAACATTTAATAGTGTTTATTTAATTTGTTATTAGAAATTTGGAGTGCATTAAAATGGCAGTTTAGAGGGGTGTCGTAGTTTTCTTCTTTTTTTTTCAACTTTCTCACGTAATATATAATCAATTTTCCCGCAAAAATTTTACATATAAAAGTGTTAATCCTATATATAATTATGTATATATACATATGTGTATATAAAGTTAGTAAATCAAGTATAAAGAAAATCGTTGGAGCCAGTTTTGATGAAATCGAGCTAAACTATAAAATAAAAAAGACTGTTGTGGTGGTTGGTTCCGCAGAGCTGGAAAGCATCGAAGACATTTTCCGTGATAACCTGCTTCATTTTGTGGTCCACTCCAGAGTGTGTAAAACTGAATTTGCTCTATGCAAGTCTGTATTGTCACACTGTCTGAAAAACGTATCTTGAAGATGGGCGAACGCCCCGAAACCGGTCGATGACCACAAAATGAAGCAGGCTACCACGGAAAATATCTCTGAAAAAAAAAATGGCAGATAAAAAAGCCTTCGTTTGGAATTCCAGTGTGAAACTTTGATGGAAAAACAAGTTTGAATTATTTCCTAAAGATTTTTCTTTGCCATTTTTGGTCATTATTTTGTTTATGCAAGATATCACATACATTAATGCACAGTCAAACATTAATTAGCATTGAAAAAAAGGGAAGAATGAGAAGAAATGGAGAGTTCATTCACAAAACCTTTTTTTTTTTCTTTTTTTTTTTCTTTTTTTTTTTTTTTTTGCACTGAGCGATAACTGGCTGCCAACAAATGTAAATTTATGTTAATATATTTTCGTTATTTTGTATTAAGCAGGTGATAGAATTATACCAGTTACATTAAAAATGACATTTTTTTAAAATTGAATTAAAATATATAATCTTATTTTAAAGTTTTCATTGTGATCGTGTCAAATTGATTTTTGCCATCAGAAATATATGGTTTGAGTACGAAAGTACCCTGAATAAGAAAGTAATGTTTATTGCGTTGGTATTTACAAAATATCTCAAAAACGAAAAATCGTAAGAGGCTCAAACTTGATATTCCGTTTAAGTACCACAACCGCTTCTGTCACGAAAGTTTCGTTTTAAATCGCTTAACCGGAAGTGCGATTATAATGATTTTTTTTTTTTTATTTTTTTTTTTTTTAGTTAATCATGATTTTCGTGAAAACGGATGAATAATTTTCCTTAAACTTCTTATTATTATCTATATACATAAATACCTATCGTTTTTAAAGGTTTTAAAACATTTTTCGGGGAAAATTATTTTTTTTTGGGAGGGGGGAGTTTCTGAGAAACCTCTCAAGTACCACTTCAATAGAAGGTAATGCTGTACAATCACGTGCATGATAAATATAAATATATCATAAATTTTTTTTGGAGAGGAATATTCTCAGAGATAATAATAGTGATTTTCATTGAACATGGTGTCCTAATTTCCCCCAATATAAACGTATCACTTTTATTTGAAATAGTTTTCAGTAAAAAAAAATGGATTTTAACGAATTCTGCGGCATTAGTGGCGTTTAATTTCAAATGTTATTTAGTTTGTTCAATGTAGTTGACGCTCTCTTCTGGACTACAATCTAATAACATTTCTACTGCCTGCCTGGATAGGCACTTGTCCCCACACTACCTTCTACATTTACGTTAGTACAAATGAGTAAAATGTGAAGTGTGAACAAAATTTGCAATTTTACATATAGGTAATTGTTCTGCTCATACAGCCAATCACATTCAGTAAAATAGAATCCGCCACAGAGGGGAAAAGCAAAAACATATATATTTTTGTGTAGTTCTTAATTTGTAAAATCTGATAAGATCACAAACTATTTTCTCTTTCATAAACTGTAAAAGTGAAAGTAAAAATCGGTTTAAAGATCCAAATTGTTGCACATTTACAAATTTACAATAATTTCAAATATTATGCAATTTTTCGGTTGACCTACAGCTGGCGGGGAAAATTAAAATATAAATATATTCCAACATCCTCTCTAAGGGAAACAGGAAGTAAAGAAGGACGTTTCTGTTTCTTCCGCATAACATCCCCACCATCATCAAATTTGGTTTTTCCAAAATGAACTTACTACTCAAAAACATGGTTGGCTATTTCTACACTCTTTTACGTTTTCAATGAATCAGAAATTAATTAGAATTTCATTGAGCTAGTATGTAATTTAAATTGGAGCAACGAATATATTATAATATACTGGTAAATAAACTTGAACTAATTCCGTGCTAAAGAACAACCTTCATTTAGGTCGTATATATAAAAGATAAATTACTAACAATTATAAACGATTAATCTTTTCAATGTTTTGACTGAAAATAATTGAAAAAAAATCGATAATATTTAAATCGATGTTAGATAGCATAGCTTCAGTTATTGATATAGATATTTAAAAAAAAAAAAAATCATTAAACAGATGAGCAGGTGAGAAATAAGCGGCTTAAAACAAATAACGGGTATATATTGCTATCCTTCACTCCTAACCTATAAATACTACGGAAAAAGAAACGTATATATGTATATATAAAGTAAATACATATATATTTCATTAATCTATTTGCGTAGAATTGTGGCCATCATACAAGGTCATCTTACACCTACTACCATTACTATTTAGTAGGCATCTCATTTTATTCCTTTTGTGTGTGTGTGTGTGTGTGTGTTTTGTTATTTACTATAACGGAAATTATAAATCAAATTAAAATTAATTAATCTATTCTCAAATTGTTTACTAATTAATTAAATTTATGATTGTTGTTGCTCATTTTTACAAAAAATTTAATAATTTAAATATCAATTTTGCTAGCATTTTTAAAATTCTTTTTTTAATTTCTTTTTTACTATTACGATCATGACAAATTTTCGAGATCGAGTTTTCACCGGAAAAATTCGTTCTGAAGATTCCTGGGATCGGAAGTTAACTGTCAAAATGTCTCGTCAATCAAAAGTACCACTTTACATGAATGAATTTTTCAAATTGTTTCCAATATCTTCCAAAATGATACCAACAATTTGCTTTAAACTTGATATGCCAACTTCACATATAAAAAGCTGCAACTTTTATTTGAAATACTTCTGGGAAAATTCATGTAAGAAAGGGTTTCGAGGAATAAGTGGGGGGTTATAATTTCCACCAATGTACTATTTCATTTATACGATTCTATCATTTAAATAATATAAATTAGAATAAAATATGTCACCAGAATTCAGAAAGAAAAATGTGTAGAACAAAAGGATGTATTTCTGATCTTTTTTTTTTTTTTTTTTCAGTTTTCTGCGATTTTCTCCATAAAAACTCAATGGATTTTATTAAATTTGTTAACAAAAATACAGAGTTGGTGGTTGGTTTCGCAGATCTGGAAAGTATCAGAGACATTTTCCGTGTAGCCTGGCTTCATTTGTTGTCATCGACCGGTTTCGGGCGTTCGTCCATCTTCAGGATGCGTTATCCGACAGTGTGATAACACAGACTTGCACAGAGCAAATTCAGTTTATACACTGACTGGTCTTTTTAATTGTATTTTAAAACTAAACTCTTAAACTAGGTCAAAGGGAGGTATGGTCATGGTAGCTGGGTGGGAAAGGAACACGTGTTTGGGTTGTTAAAGGGGCAAATTTTCCTTAAAATGGAAACAACACGTGGGGGTCTAATTTTTAAACTCTGTTGTTGGAGGGAGATTCACTTGACAATTAAATAATCAGAATAACTTTAAAATTAAATTAAATAGCGATTTCAAGCTAACATAATTTAAAATTAAACGATTAAAATAATAAAAATTAAATATACATAAGCATAAAACAATTAAAATAATCCAACCAAATAAACAACCAAGCAATATATATGAGCAAGTTGTGCTTAATTTACAAATTTGGCCCACTCAGTTTGCCTTACTCGGTGAGAGAATAAGGGAATATTCCAGGAATCTGTGAGACGCGCAACCATGTCTGATCGTTTTGTTCTGTACAGCCACTTAACATCGCATGGGCAGGGATCGCGTTTCTTCAGCCTTTTCTGACGACCTTTCATTCCTGGAACTGCGGTGGCTTTTCTAGTTGAGAGGGGAGCTTCTTTACCTAAATTATAGGCCCTGGCTAGACAGGGAACTCGAGCTGGAAAAGTGTTCCCTGTGTAATAGTGGTTCTCGAGAGGAAGTATACCACTTTTTGGGTGAGTGTCCCTTATTAGGTGAATTTCGTCTCCTTTACTTCTCCAAGCGTACGCTTTCTAGAGAGGAAATTGTATCTTTCCCAACAGGTCGGACCCACCTTCGGTCCCTTCTCCGCTACGCTCGCCATGCTTGGAAAGCAAGATATAACTGGATCTCTGATTTTTAGTCGATTAGCTCTTAGTATAGTCATTATCAGTTCTTTTTTTACTTTCGCTTATTTTCTCTTTGATTAATACATAGAAGATCACTTTCAGTTTTTTTGTTCCTTCATTTATATTATGTACCTTTTTTATTTATTTATCTATTTTTCTTTATTCTTTTTCTTTGTAAAAGGTTTTTTGAATATGCTTTGTATTTTTACGATGATCAGTGAACTCTGGCAGACGGCTGCAGCCATTGCCTATAATATGTTTTACCAAAAAAGAAGTTTATTTGTACATTTCTGAAATATATATTATTATTATTATATGAGCAGGTTGTTTGATGACATTAAGCATATTTTGTAATTTTTAAATAATATATATACTATATATATTAAACTTATACCCTACTATATATACACATTTACCACATATATACCTACCATATATATGTCATATATACAGATACACATATCATATATTGTATTACTGCTATATTATATAATTAATATTATCATTATATATATCACTACGCGTTATATATTTTATTATTATATGTATATATATAAATTATATATATATGTTATATACCATATTTATATATGTTTGTATATATAATATTTATATATATATATTATATATACCACATATATATATGCATTTTTATAACTATGCATTCCACTCAACCTTTCACGTTGTTAACACAACATTCATATACACTCTCCATGTAAGCACGCATGCTTAATTTTTTTTTTTTTTAACTAAGCTAAAAGTATAATCTGTTTACGAACTATTTGGTCCATGTATATTACTTGTACTGGTAATTGCGTTTCTATTGTTGTGGGAAGAGTGTTTTGAATAATGGTTCACTGGTATGTATACTTAAGTTTTATTATTTTAATCCCTTAATTTTAAATTGTATTAGCTTGAAAATCGATATTTAATTTAATTTTAAAGTTATTTTGATTAGTTTAATTGTAAAGTAAATCTCCCTCCAACAACAGAGTTTAAAAATTAGACTCCCACGTGTTGTTTCCATTTTAAGGAAAATTTGCCCCTTTAACAACCCACCTACCATGACCATACCTCCTTTTGACCTACTTTAAGAGTTTAGTTTTAAATACAATTAAAAAGACCAGTCAGTGTATAAACTGAATTTGCTCTGGTGCAAGTCTGTGTTATCACACTGTCTGATAAACGCAACTTGAAGATGGACGAACGCCCGCAACCGGTCGATGATCACAAAATGAAGCAGACTACCACGGAAAATGTCTATGAAGAATACAGAGGCCTACCACTTTTATTGTTAACTTCTTTTCCGTGAAAGTTTATTTACGGGTGTTTTAGGTGTGGGATATATTATTAATCTTTCCTCAAAAAGTGGTTTTATTAAGTTTAGACTCTCCCAGTTCATAACATTGAAGACAACTAAACATCTAATAAGAGAATTAGAAGATTGACTGTGTGATATTAATCGATTAATAACTGTGTGAATTGCATTAAGAGAAAGTCGTGTGAGTGTTTTAAGCCATTTTTTTTTTAAATTTCTCTTACTGAAGTAATGAGGAGGAAGTATTACAATCGGGTCAATTTTTCGTAATTGCGACTTTTCATTGGAAATACATGTTTTAATTTCCTTAATCCGATAGGGTTATTTAGGAATTGGCCATATGCTTTCTCACTCTCACTCTCAGTGAATATGGTAGAATCTGCTAGAATCAGTTTTCCTGAAAAGAAAAAAATCGAAAAATGGATTTATATACTTGGGCAGATAATGTGGGAAATTTAAGGAAAATCTTAATTGAAGTATTTTGATCGAAACTTCAGTGAGCTTCTCAATATGATTTTGCATTTTTGAAACATATTGGATGAGTGTTTCTTCCTCCGACTTACAAACTCTACAAAAGGGGACTGGCGTTTCCCTCATTATATGTTTCCTTAAACCTCAATGCCCAGTAGGGGATCCAACCAGATGCCTGAGAGAAGTCCGTGAAAGATTCAACAACAATTCACTATTAGCTCTGTCCAAACCTTCGTCTGCCCACAATCCATTGAGCCATCCAAAGGGTTGAATGCTGTCCATGCCTGGAAGACATGTGCCCAAAGACACACCAATAGCAGGGCGTGACCAATGAAGGGGAGAGAGGCGCTTAATTTAGTAAATCTATTGACCTCCTCTTTCCCCAAAGATCCCTATTTGACCTGGACACCAGACTAGAAGTACATCCTAAACGAAGAAAGCTCTTCCATTATTCTAGAACGTGCTAGACTTTTCATTCCTGCATTTTGGCTAAGATTAAAACAAATCATGTCTTATCATAGACAGGCACTCAAAATTAACAAACAATAGTCACATGCATCTTGTGTTCAGAAAATGTGTCGAGAAGAAATGGACACATAGTCAAAAATGTGGAAGACGCTGAAAGCTCTAGCCGATCCACTGGTTCGTATGGGGTGTATGTAGTTGTCTGAGAAATTAAAGGCAATACCATGGTGATAAGTGTGTGATAATACGATAGATTCCCTACACCCAAACATAGTTGAACACCAACTATGAGATCTTCCGCTGGTACTATAATCAGATGCTTTTAGGCTGGGATCTCCGCATGGACGCCCTGCAGGAACTTCTAGTTTCACTAGGCGTACAATAATACATACTATCCTAAAGTTTTTGGAGAATCGCTTCTTGTACACTCCGTATTCATTTATTTCCTTTCTATATTTTCGCTAAATTTTGCCAAATAGTATTAAACATATAATCAACTAAAATGTAGCATGAAATTTAATTTTGTGAACAAAAACTCTAACATTCCAGACAGACAGATAGACGGACAAATTTAAAAACAAGGTACAGCGAACCTAACAATATTTTCATTTTTTATAAATGCAGAAAACTATAGACAAACACATTAAAGTTTGGCTGGAGCCATGCCAGGAAGATAGACAACTTTTCAGACACAATATATTTTACTAAAGAGTTGAGCTCAAACGATTTAAATAGTTTTCATATTCAATGAATGCAACAGAAATCACAGATATAGGTTTTTGTTATAAAACCAAACACTAGGACGGACTTTGTAACATGTCATATTGTGCACCAGTCAACGTCATCACATTGATTTTCTGTCATTTATTCCATGACCTAGTTTACTTAAATTAAATTAAACTTAATATCCATTATTTTTCAGGTTATTCAACTTGACTATATATATCAAAAATTTGGACTCACACTTTTTCTCTTACTCAAATTCATTTAGTTATTATTGACAAGTCTTCTACAAACTTACATATAATTTTTGACTAAATGTTAAGTAGTTTTCAATATTTTTAGAGGGGAAACATGACTTTTGATTAATTTTTGATTTTCTTCAAACTCAGAATTTTAGCATCATGTTTACTTCTGGTATTTTATCCGTCATAGCATGCATATTGATTTTGTTCCTGACCGGTTTCGGATTTTCATCCATCGTCAGAGCAGATTCACCAAGTTCGTGTAGAGAGTTCACTTCAACGTAATGTTTCTGTTAGATTAGATTAGATTCTATGGAGGGATTGGCTCTTCAGCCTGCGCCACCGCGACCCCCATGGGTGGCACCCCGTAAGTTGGAAACCCCTCCCCAGCCCTGTCCTTAATCGAACTGTGGAGTATGGGAAGGCTCCCAGGTGGTCAATTTAGAGCACCTGTCATCAGAGCACCCTCTCGAGCCCTATCTGCCTTAATAGACTTAATAGACCCGAGAGGGGCCCCTGGCTGAGGCTTGCAGGCGTCAGCTTCTCCTCTCCAAAGAGACGAAAACCTCAGTCATACAAGCCCTCAAACTGACACAGAACGTGCAGTGCTGTTTCCTCTTCTTCCTGACAAAACCTACACAGGGTATCCGTTGCCAGGCCCATGCGATGCATGTGCTTATTAAATCTACAATGGCCAGTGAGAACGCCAACTGCTATACTTATGGCCACCCGACCTAGTTGGAGTAATTCTGCAGTTAGCCTGGGCGAGTAGCTATGAATGAACATTTTTGCCTGCCTTTGCCCTGGGGTTTTGACCATTCCCTTGATCGGTCGTGCATCCATGCCCTAATGGATGCACTTCTAAGGCATCTTGAGAACACCATAGAACGGTTCCGGCCGGACAGTGTTCCAATGGAACCTTCCCGGGCCAAACGATCTGCCGCCTCATTGCCTCTATGACCCGAATGCCCTGGAACCCAAACCAAGAAGACCTTATTATGGCTTCTGATTTCCCTAAATGCACCTAGACAACCCCACACCAATCTTGAGCTGATCTCCCACGAGTCAATTGCCCGCAGGGCAGCCTGGCTATCCGAATAAATTACGATGATTCTGGAGTTATGCACTCTCCGTCTTCTTATTTCGGCGGCGCAGGTAATAATTGCGATTAGCTCCGCCTGAATGTCCGTGGCTATTCTACCCAGGCCCACCAAAATATCACATCTCGAATGAGCCCCGTACACGCCGGAGAGTTCACTCCTTCCGCCATCTTAGATCAGTCCGTGTACCACATAGATTCGCCTGAAATTGGCGGACCGTCCTTCCATGCCCCTCTGTCTAATATCAAGACTTTGAAGGGTTTTTGGAATTCGTATCTAGGAGTCATTATATCCGAAGGCAGATCCTAAAATCGTGTCTGCCTCCAACTCCTCGCATAGTTCCTGGTATTTCCCACTATGCCTGGGATAAATGGAGCTCGTCCCTGTTGCAGTCGAGCCACGACTGCCCTAGCACCTTGGACGTAGATGTGGAGTGGTGGAAGGTATAAAAGAACCTCCAAGGCCGCAGTAGGGGTAGTCACCAAGGCGCCCGTCAGGCTCAGGCAGGCCAGCCTTTGAACACTTCTAAGCGCCGCAACCCCCTCATCTGCAAGGTCTTTTCTACCACACCACCGTCCCATGGGTTACTATCGATATCACCAAACTGGTATAAATCCATAGGGTCATCTTCGGGCTTAATCCCCAACTTTTACCGCACAGCCTCTTACACATAATCATAGCGATTTTGGCTTTATGTGTGATAATGTTAATATGAGAATTCCATGTCAGCCTTCGGTCAAACATGACTCCCAAATATTTGGCTTCCATTGCAAAGGAGATCGTAACCCCTCCGATTATCGGCTGTTTTAAGCCTTGTAAATTTCTCTTTCACTTTAAGCCTTGTAAAGGTAACCACTTTAGTTTTGTGGGGATGATGGAGAGACCTTCCGCCCAACACCATTGATTTACAATATTGAACGCTCTCTGCGTGCGCTCCGAAACTGTTACCACGAATCGCCCCCTCACCACGATTGCCAAGTCATCCGCAAATACTAGGCAATGGAAGCTTTCCGCAGTTAGTTTGGCCAAGATGTCGTCGGCTAATAACGTCCACAACAATAGCGACAAAACGCCTCCCTGCGGATAGCCTCTACTCACCCTGGCCTCAAGAAATGAATTGTCTATGGTGGCTATATTAGTCCTTCCTAATAGACTAGGCCTTAACCACTGACAAATCGTTGGAGGTGTACCCTTTCTCATCAGTGCACCCACTAGTGACTCTGTGGGCACATTATTAAAGGACCCCTCTATATCCTAAAAGGTGGCTACCGTTTCCTTGTCGTCAAGCGACTTTTGTAGTAGCCTGCTTAGGTCATCCACCGCAGCTACGGATTTCCCTGCCTGATCGGCATAGTGACGACTATTAAGAGGATTCGTCCTCAGAATCTCGTCCTTTATGAATCTGTCAATCATCCTCTCCATCGTCTTCAGTAGAAAGGAGGACAGGCTTATTGGTCTAAACGACTTTGGCGAGTGGTCTGCTGTCCTCTCTACTTTTGGGAGAAACACGACCTTCACCTTTTGCCATTCTCTCGGAATGAACCCTCAGGCCAAAGAGCCTCTGAAGATTCTACGAAGGTGTGGTATCAACACCTACACCGCTTTCTGTAAGAAGATCGGGTAAATTGCATCGACTCCCGGTACGTTATAGGGCTTGAACCTTCCAATCGCCCATCCTAGCCAGTTAGGATCCTCGCCCATCGGGTTCGGCCTGACAGGTATGACGTAGTTTCCGATTTTCCAGTCCGCCCGACCAAGCCTTCTATGCCACTCAACCCGAGAGGGGCCTCTCGGTGAGAGGACCGTGGAAATTGTGTGCTCATAAGCACTCCAGTGACTCCTCTACCGAGTTAGTGCAGCTCCTGTCATCTCTCCTCAGGAACCCTACCCTGTCCCAGCACCTTCTCTTGCCAAGATTCTGTGAATGCTTGCGCACTCTGAGGTGTCCGCCACGTCCTCACAGAATCTACGCCAAGCTTTGCGCTTGGCCTTCCTTATTTCAATATTGTAGTGCGTCAGTGCACTTTTATACGTTGCCCACTCTTGGTTGGTTTTGGCTTTATTAAACAGCCTTTTTACCTCTCGCCTCCTTCTCTCCATGTGATCGCTCCACCAGACTGTTTTCGACCTATGAGGCCTTTCTTTCTCCGGACAGTTTTCCTGGTAGGCGTCCAATATCGCCTCAGTTATCAGTGCCACTGCCCGTTCCAGACTTTCCGTTTCTCGTACTTCCACCTTAAAGTCATTGAGAGACTCACTAAGTCTCCCAACAGATCCCTCTAAGTGAGTCTCCCTAGGGCTTCGAATGAACAATGGTGGAGTGCATATATCGAACCTAATATGCCTATGATCTGAGCATGATGCTCCACTTGATACATGCCAGTGAGCAATTTTGCTCGTCATACAGCGCGAGACTAGCGTCAAATCCAGCACCTCCCTCCTAGCTGCAGTCACAAAAGTTGGTTTCGAGTCTCAATTAGCCACCTGCAACTCTTTACCAATAGTGAATTCATAAAGGTACACTTATCCCTTTGATTGGTATCGGTGCTCCCCCAGGCAGTATTATGCGCATTGGCGTCGCACCCCAGCACCCAGCTGTAGATTCCTTCTTCTGCAATTTGCGACTATTCCGCTCAGTAGCTGGAGGGGGAAGTCCTCATCACCAGGGAAATACGCCGAGCTAAAACCAGCCTTTTCGCTCCTTTTTCGGTGATGATAGTTAGGAGAGCTGTAACACAATCAACGGAGCATAGCTCACCTTGTCCGCAGCTCACCTTGCTGCTATGTACCATACACGCTCTAAGTCTAGTTATACAGTGGTGGGTCTCGCAGTACCCACCAAATTTCGGATACAGTCCTCGGACGATCCCTCCATGGCACCATGGCTCCTGCAGTAGGGCTACATGTAGCCCCTCCTTGTTGAACCTCCTACTAAGCACGGCAGAAGCGGCCTTTGCATGGTGGGGGTGGGGGGTGGGGTGGGGTGGGGTTCGCCTGCCCCATTGATTGCTATGTCGGCTGCCGCTGTCACCGCTAGCCACTCCTGGCCTTGAGGTCTGCGGAGCAAACTGGTACTGCTTCCGCCAGAAGACGCACCCATGGGATTCCCTGACTTTCCGTCCGCCCCTTCCTCCATCCGCCCCTTTCCTAAGGGCAGCCTATAGTGCCTCCATCTCTCCTTCCAGGCCTTCCTGTCCTACTTCTGGCAAATCAGCCTTCGAATGCTCTCGGCCTTAGGTTGATCCTCCTCCATCTCCATCGCCTTGGCCTCCTGTAAGCTCTTGCCTTTTGGGGGCTTGTTTCGAAAGTTTACCCGCCTCCAACCAAAGTATGGGGCCATATCAAGCCTTTTCAGCTCTGCCAATGATCCCCTGTCCATGGAGAACGTTCAGAGGCACCCACCCTCTATGAGTAAGCAACCACAGGTCTTCCACAATCTGGTATTTAGCCTCTTTACTCACTTCTAATCGCGTGAGTACTCTTTCGGCCTCTACCTTCTTACCTTGGTAGGTAAGTGTTGTTGTGTGTGTCCGCGTATTGTGCATGTATCCTGTGTATTGATGTTGGGCTGGGATGTTCGCAGGGTCGCCCTTACCTGAAGAGGCGGTAGTCCGCCTCCCATCCCATGATAGAGGAATACAAAGGATCGGGTTCGACAGGAAATCAGGATGGGGTTGGTAAAATGAGGTGGCCTGCGATGGGTTGCCGCCAAGCCCGCCAGTGCCCTGTTGGCCGCGCTCAAAGAGCACGTTGCCCGGTCCTCACGGCGTGGACGTAGGGTTGGCTAGCCCCTCGATTGAAGAAGGAAGCCTTTGAGGACCAATGTTTCTGTTACTCTCACGCTCGCTTGTTGTTTGTTGGTTATATATATGTGGAGAGTTTAAAGGTTATGTTACTATATGTGTGTGTTTAATAACAAAATGGAAATATTATAGCTCAACACGTGTATTTCCGGTGAAAACTCTTATTCGAAATTGGACACGATAGCAATTACTTCCTCTTACTAGAAGTAAAAAAAGTTCTCTAGAATCAAGCAAGTAAATAAATTTCACAGGATAAGATTTAGATGGACTATATATCAATATATATCATTTTTTATCCACAATTTTTTTTTTTTTAATTTACGACGATTTTTAAATCATCAAAATTGTGATTCTAAGTTTAATTTGTCTTAAAATAGTTTCTTTATTCTATCACAGTTATTATAATTATTCATCTATGAGGAGGGACCAAATCCTATGCTGTCCAGAGCCCCATGGAATGCATATAGCTAGTCCCCCCCAAAAAAACAACAACAAAACCGATTCTAGAACAAAAATCCAGGACCGGATCTAACTCATCTAAAATTCACCACAGTCCGTACAAAAAGGACCATAATCTTAAAGAAAATAGCTTAAACTCAAAAGTGTCGCCGTCATGGAAATCAACAAATTTTAAGGTTTTTCAATGAAAATTTTAAGGTTTAGTATATTTCTAAAATAAATCATATAATAAATAAATAAATAAATACTTAAAAAATAGGTCAGTAAAGGTTATATAATATTGTTTAACTCTAACCTGATATTCTAGTAACCAACCAGAATATAACCTTCCCATTTCATTAGAAAACGTTCTCTAATTATTGTTCAACCTATATTTTATACTTGCTTTTAACAGCATTTTACAGAAACTGTTACAGAAATCACCATTCTAAAATCAGAATCTCTGAAGAAATGTTCTAAATAAAACTGATAGATTTGTATGCGAGCATTCTGGCCAATAGTTTTAATGTTCCTTAATAATACAATTGGTACATTGGTACTGATGTGACAATTTAGAAGAGGAAAGCTTAATCAAAGTTCTAGCTTTTTCCCTCAGAACCTTCCAAACAAAATTTTCTAGGAAAAATCAAGGATTCAAGGATTTCAAACAAAAAGTTATAAGGATTATTGTGAATAGAAAATTCAAAGAAAATTGTTGGGAGGCATTGTGGAGAAAAATCAAAAAGAAGGTGTACAAAACAAAACAAACAAATTCAGTAAAGTAGCAATACGGGTTTTGATTGTAATGTTTCTATTTCTTTTCCAAATGACCACACACACCCACAAACACAAACCGATATTTATATAAAAAAGCATTCTTTTTTCATACACCGGGACCTCAACACAAGTATTCAGAAATATTTATAATGCGATAAAATCACAATATTTTCCCTAACAACAAGTAAGAGAAATAAAAATAAAAAAACTGCTGTGAAACACTCACACATCTTTCTCTTACTGCCGTGTACAAAAGTGTAATTGATACATTTTATAGTTAGCATTACCAAATTTAATGAAATTCGTCGATGTTTTTATGGAGAAATTCGCGAAAATTGATCACTAAAAATGCACTTCCGATTAACTTTTTCTTGAAACTCGGAATTTTGGACATCTATTTATTTCTAATTAATTTTGTTTAGATGGTAGAATTGTATAATCAACCAAGTTCCCTTTAGTGAAAAACATAACCCTACCCATCCCACAAAAGCCACCATAAATGAGTTTAGAGAAATGTTTCAAATAGAAATTGTAGCTCCTCACACTAGTTCACATTAATAGTTTAAAGCCAACATAAATGAGTTTACCTGGAGAATGTTTCAAATAGAAATTGTAGCTCCTCACACTAGTTCACAGTAATAGTTTAAAAAAAAAAAAATCTGGTGTGAAACACTCACACAACTTTCTCTTACTCCAGTTTTCAAAAATTGTAATTGACAAATTTTATAGTTAGCATGGCATAATGAAACTCGTCGAAAACTGAAAAAACTGTTCAGTAAAAGCGCACTTCCAATTTACTAATTTTCTTGAAACTTGAAATTTTGGCCATCTATTTATTTCTAATTAATTTTGTTTGGATGGAAGAATTGTATAATCAACTATGTTAGCACTTAAAAGAAAGAGATGACCCCATCCCTCCTCCAAAAGTCCCCTTAAATGATTTTACCCGAAGAAACGTTTCAAACGAAAGTTGTAGCTCTTTGTATGTGTAAATTGATATTCCAAGTTTAAAAACAAAAAAAATCGTCGTGAACCATTTTTTAAGAAAATTGCAAAAAAAAAGGGATAAAAACTACATATTCAGTAAAGTGGTACTTCCGGTTAAGGAATTCTAACAGACGACTTATTGTCGAATCCCATGGTGATACCTAAACAGAATATAAGTTTGAAACATTCTGCGATTTTTCATTTTTTTTTAGCTATACTGTTCACAGAGAGACCATTTTTTTAAGAAAAACACTTTTTTAGACGCAGGAGACCCCACAACGTGTTTTTCCAGTGATAACTAGATATATAATTTTTTTACACAATTACAATACTTCCTCCTCTCACTAAAGGGTAAGGGAAAGTAATTATAAAGTATTTGTTCTATTACACGTATATTATAAAATTATTACGTGTTTAAAACCGTACAGTTATTTGAATGTCCTGTATAACATTGATTAGTCTAGTGGTAAAAAACCATTGGATAATGTTTATTTAGTATTCAAACTATTACGTATTACCGTTTTCTAAACAAACCGTATATATTTTCTTAATGAAATAGTCAAATGAAAACAATAGTTTACTATTATAGTTAGTTATACTCCAAAGAATTGGATGAATAAATAAAAAATATTAATCATCATAGTAAAAAAAATAAACAAACTTTTAGACTTAAAACAAAAATTATTTTTCTTAATTAATAATATCAGATTAAATCTATAAACACGATTCAATATTAATATTCTCTATAAATATTTAAACAAGAAAAAATTATCATACCAAACATTGTACGCTATATTTTATTTAGGTATATGTTTTTATTATTAACGAACTATCAATTTATTGCATCATTATTATAAATAAACATAAATCAATGCGAAATAATAAACCAGAAGACAGCGAGTTCAGTTAAAAAAAAAAATCACACATGCAAACTAACGTCACAAATTTCCCTGAACCTTGCTAAAATTTATTTTTCCGGACAAATATTTCAAATAAAAGTCATAGGTAAGAAAATATTCGCGGAGTTAGCAATCTAAAATCGCTGTAGTAGTTTTTTTAAAAAAAATTACGAAACCTATGCTTTTAATGAGGCCCAGTAAAAATTATACTCGTAGATGTTAGAATTGTACATTGGACTAAGTGGCACGTTAGAGGAGGGAAGCATAACGCTGCAACTCCTCCTGCAACACTTTAAATATCAATTCTTTAAGAATAAGTAAATAAAAGAAACAAAAAATCTGAAAGCTATGTGTGGTAATTTAAAGAAACGCTTTGGAGCCAGGATTTTCCAGAAAATGGGGGAAAATTAAGGGAAGAAAAAAAAATTCAGTATTTAACATTTTCGGTTGATGAATTTTGCCCGAAACCTTCATGTCCGGATTTTAACATCCGGATGCTAATCGGATAATCCAGATCATCGATTTTTACTTTTTACATTTTTTTAAGTTTAATGTGTAGTATTCACACTAAAACACATACATACATACATACATACACACATACATAATATATCGTATTTTGGGTGCCGGGACATGTCGGGGTGGAAGGTAATGAGGTGGCCGACACCCTGGCAAAAGAAGGCGCTGCATCTCCTCTCTTGTGGCCTGAGTCCTTTTGCAGAGTCAGCTACCAGGTATTCTTAGAAGAAATCAAGAAGAAGGAGGTGGCGGAAAGAGTTCGTCTTTGGAACACTCTCCCGCGACTGAGGCAGGCCAAGGTCTGTCTGGGAGGAAAGGTTGAAGGCCTGCATCAGTCTGTGTAAGAATAAGATCCGTTCTTACGAGGCACTGCAGACTCAGGGGACACCTGCAGAAGCTAGTCCTAGAAGACGATGGCATATGCAGATTCTTTGAGGAGATGGAGGAAACTCCGATACATCTTCTCACACACCGATGCCGTCATCCACAGAAGATTTAATAGCCTGGGATTTTAATAGGGGAGGAGGAAATATCCACCCTAGAATCCTCCAGGATCTTGGGATTCCTTAGGGAGCTCAACCTGGAGAAGGAGCAAGCTCATCTACGGCACCAGAGGGGATGCAATAGATCACCTGCAAAAAAAAAAACGGCCAAAAAAAAAATACATAATATATATATAGACCATTCGATAATTTTTACTTCCTCTTACCCCAGGTAAAAGGAAGTAATGCGATCATGCTAGATTTTCAAAATTAAGTTTTTACCGGAAATAAAAACATGATTTTTAGCGAATGTGTGTCCGTATGTGTGTGTGTTTGCGATAAAGGGATATCTTAAAATCGAAAAATCGAAGGAAGCTCAAAGTTGGTTTTCCGTTTAAGGTACTACCTTCCGCATTAGATAGGGTGATTTTGGGCAAAATCCAACAAGTGGAAGTGAGGCTTTACTGTAGTCTTTTCAGTTTTTCATGGTTTTCTCAAAAATGGCTAAAATTATTTCCTTTAAACTTGGAATATGATTTATACACATATATACATTTTCCCGCTAAAATTGATTTTTTGTGGGTTCTGTGGGAACAGTAGCGTTATGCTTTCCTCTAAAGTACCACTTCAGTATAATATATGGTTTTTATCATCTACATAATATTAATACACACTAGAAACTGTTACAATTCCAAATTTGAAGAAAATCTGTTAATCGGAATTGCGATTTTACAGAATAGATATTTTTAAATTTTCTTTTAGTTTTCTCGAGAACGGTTACAACGATTTTCTTTAAACTTGGAATGCTTGCTGCTTAGATAGAAACATTTTTCTGAAAAAAATAAGGGGTCTGTCAGTTAGTTAAAATTAAAATTTGTTAAATTTAATTTGCAACAAGCTTTGTTGGTTTTTGACACAGAACGCCCCACATAGGCCGCTCAGGTATACAAGTAAAATCCCGACCACCATTTTTATAGCCAGCCCAACTAAACATTGTAATGTTTGAATTTTAAAGAAAATTTCTTGATTAAATTTTATTAATTGGAGAAATAGAAAGTCGTGTGAGTGTTTCACACTACATTTAATTGTAGTTTTAATGCCTGATCTTTAAGTTATTTAGTGCACTTCTAAAATCAATTTGAGGGGAGGTGTGATTTTTCAAACAGGCTTCAATTTGTACGCTTAACACTCCAATTTCAAGGAAATTGGTTCGAGATAATAAAAACCCACTTCCGCTCATAACCAATTTCGCTTCAAACCAGGAGAATTCCAGTAGTACACTTCTAAAATCAATTTGAGGGGGGGTGTGATTTCTCAAACAGGCTTCAATTTGTACGCTTAACATTCCAAGTTCAAGGAAATTGGTTCGAGATAGTTCCAAAATATAAAAACCCACTTCCGCTCTTAACCAATTTCGCTTCAAACCAGGAGAATTCCAGTAGTACACTTCTAAAATCAATTTGAGGGGGGGGTGTGATTTTTCAAACAGGCTTCAATTTGTACGCTTAACATTCCAAGTTCAAGGAAATTGGTCCGAGATAGTTCCAAAATATAAAAACCCACTTCCGCTCTTAACCAATTTCGCTTCAAACCAGGAGAATTCCAGTAGTACACTTCTAAAATCAATTTGAGGGGGGGGTGTGATTTTTCAAACAGGCTTCAATTTGTACGCTTAACATTCCAAGTTCAAGGAAATTGGTTCGAGATAATAAAAACCCACTTCCGCTCTTAACCAATTTCGCTACAAACCAGGAGAATTCCAGTAGTACACTTCTAAAATCAATTTGAGGGGGGGGTGTGATTTTTCAAACAGGCTTCAATTTGTACGCTTAACATTCCAAGTTCAAGGAAATTGGTCCGAGATAATTCCAAAATATAAAAACCCACTTCCGCTCTTAACCAATTTCGCTACAAACCAGGAGAATTGCAGTAATAGAGAAATTTTTTCCAGCTCTGCGGAGCCAAACACAACAACTATTCTAGTAACGCCTTTAATGCACATTAATATTATATACGAGTGGTAAAACCGTACATTACTGGTGTGTAGTAGCACTTTAGAAGCATTGATCGGCAACCTATGCCCCAAGGGTCACTTAGTGGTTAACGTAAACAATTCAGTAAAGTATAAAGTTTTTTTCTTTAACTGAATTTTAATTTTAGTATAAATCATGAATGTCGAATTTGACAGGCATAGTCCTCTTGAGTGATTATATATCTGAACTTGATAGAAAATAAACTGCTAAGTGGAAGACTAAAGAACCAGAATTATATAAGATTTTAGGAATTGTATTTACTTAATATAAAGAATTAAATGCAATAAATAACCAATAATTTTTTCAATTTATTAAATTAACAAATTTTTTGTTTGTTGTTTATTTAGAAATTTACAATCTGTATTACATATTCAATGAGTAAATTTAAATAAGATGTTGAAAAAATGAAACTGTAGGCTGTGACAGGATAGGAGGAGAGAAACTACCCAGCGGTAGCACTCTCTACGGTCTACCAGTAGTACGATCAGTCCCGAAGCAAATCTCGAGGCCACTGGCTATTCAAACGGCGAGGTGAATTGTCGGGGATGGTAGTGGAGGCTAGAGATTGTACAAAGGGATTAGAGCAAAGGGAGAGAGTAGTATGGAGTTTATGATATTTTGCCTTGGCAAGTGGCTGTTTGAAAGGGATAAGGTCATTATGGAAATGGAAGGTTTGTGACTTAGAAAGCAGCATCAACTATGTGTCGAATTAGCTTAGATTGGAATGTCTGAATGGTACGTAAGTTTGTAGGTTTAGCTGAACTCCACAATTCAAGTCCGTAAGTCCCAACTGGTTTGATTATAGAAATATACATCAGTCTTTTGAGTTCTGTAGGTAATTTGGATCGTCTTCCGATAAGTCTGTAAAGAAGTTTGACCCTTTTAGTTTCAGTGCTTGCCTTTTAAGCCTTGTGTGCGGGTCTTTTGTCCGTGAAGAGTCCTAGGTAGCGCACCAGATCTGTTACAGGGAGAGGATTGTGATTGAAGAAGACTGAAGGACAGGAACCCAGCCGGAGAGTAAATGTGGCATGTTGGCATTTTTGTGGGTTCATTTTAATTCGCAACATTTTTGCCCATGATTCTATTGTATTTAAATGTGTCTGTAAATTGTGGGTAGCTGATGTGTTGTCTGCATATGTACAAAGTAGTGTGAATGGATTTGTAGGTATGTCTGATGTGTAGAGGACGGGACCAAGTGTACTCCCCTGCTGCAACCCTGCCTCCACTGGTGAAAAGGAAGAGACTGCTGTGCCACGACTGACCTGGAAGAACCTTTTTGATAGATAGGAACGCAGAATGAGGAAGTAGGTAGAGGGAAGACACTTTTCCAGTTTGTACAGTAAACCACGATGCCACACACGATCAAAAGCCTGGGTAACATTTAAAAATGCCCCTGTGCAATACTGCTTCTCTTCAGGGCTGAAGCGATCTCATCTACTACCTGTGGCACTGTAGAAAAATTTAAATTAAAATCCAAAATCTTGCTTATGTATAACAGTTTCAAATTTCAACCAAATTTTGACTCTTCATGCAAAGAAAAACCACTCTAAGGAAAATCACTGGTTGAATTTTCTTTCTAATTTCCATCATATTTAAAGAAAAAATAAAAAAATCTGGCGTGAAACACTTACACGACTTTCTGCTGCTGCAATTTACATAGTCTAGATTTATGATTTATTATTTATTTACATGGTTATTTGATGCGGAGCAAAAAAGGTTGCCGACCACTGCTACAGAGAAAACCTGTAATGTTGTAGCTTCTTTCCCAGATCGCTTCAAATCAATTTTTTGGGGAAAAATGTTTCAAAACTAAGTGATAGGCTTCAAAGAAAATCTTTTTTTGTCGTGTTCAAGAAAATTATTAATGCTGGAAAAGTAAATTTGTTGTAAATTTGGACTCAGTGGTCCAAATTAAATAAAAGCTTTAATAAGGAAAATAATGAAAAATAAAACAGTAAATTATACGTTAAATTCTACATGGAAACAAAAAAAAAAAATTGAAGCAGTTGAAGAACGAAAGCCGTTACAGTGAAGAAGAAGAAGAAGAAGATGATGATGATGAAGTAGAAGAACACTCTATGCGAATGTTATTGTATGAGAATGCAAAGGCACGCGACAGTTCGGCCCATTTAGAGGCTTCCAATACCACAACACAAGGAGGAATGCTTTACTGTCGACGACCTAGTGACACAGCCTCCTTTATCGGGTCAGGCTAACTATATCTAGAGAAGGTCGACCAACCACCGCTATTCGCCATGAACATCTTCTATTTCAAACTGGTTAAAAACCAATTATTCCTTCTTCAAGTTTTTTAAAATTATTTAAAAAAAAAAATGAAATAAACAAAAACTATTAATTAAACGTTTCAGTTCAATAAAAGAAAAAGTATTTTTCATAAATTTAGAGGACTATAACTACAATACAAGACTATCTGAATATGTCTAGTTTGTATGATAGCGCCTCGGTCAACCATCCAGCAGTTAAGCCTGACTTAACAGATGCTCCAACACATCTCTAAAATTTATTTTTCTCACGAAATGTAGCAAATAAAAATGGTAGGATTATAATATGAAGTTACCATTAAAAATTTTAAAAAAATCTCGAAGAGTTTTTGAAAAAAATTTTTGAAAAACTAGGAAAACTATTCTGTAAAGTTGTACTCTCAATTTTTTCGATTTTCTTCAAATTTGGAATTCTAGCTATGCACTTAAAATATATCTGAACATTTTATACGTTGTATAATCGTGCACACATATAAAGTGCACATGAAGCTCAACATTATTAATCCATCCCGGAAAATCTCCAAAAATATACTTTCCGGGAGAAATATTACAAATAAAAGTGATAAGCCTATAAGTGGTTTTCCACTCAGCGGTGGATTTTGACCAAAAATATATATATGGATCCGGAATAGCGTTAAACTGTTTTTTTTTTTTCGTATTCAGGGGATCAAAATATCAGTATTTCCGTTTAAAGCTCAATTTCCCAAAAAAATTAATAGATCGCAATACCTTCTTTTAGGGCCGCACTAAGAGAAACAACAATGGGGAATTCTATCCATGAAATGATAAGAAAATGATCATAAAACCCTTATTGTCTTGGGCAGCAGTTCTGACTAATCGGATTTCATTATAAACGATAAAAAAGTGATGAAAAATAATATTATCGAAATCTATTAGAAAAATGAAGGACAGTACATCAATTTATCTGTAAGTCGAACAAATCGGAAGTAAATTACGATTAAGGCAGGTCAATAGGTTTTTAACCTCACTGTTTTTGCAAAAAAATATAAAAAAAATGAGATTAATATTTTATTCCGGGCACGTTTTTTGATTTTGTTTAAAAATTGTGTCATGGTCAAAAGAATCTTTTTTATCCTTTTTTTCTGAATTTATATTATTTCGTGCGCAAAAGACTTTATTAGAAAGTCACGTACAAACGTTTTATCATGATAACATAATAAATCAAAAATCAACTAATATTACACCATTCTTTACGATTAATGCAAGACACATATCAGTAATAACTATTGGATATGGCAGCATCGCCATGTTTACGTGGATGAACTAACTAGGTTGTCCGCCGGCCAAATATGGTTTTTAATAAGATGTTGCTGTGCTTTATACGAAATTCTCTTAACCCAATCACTTTTGAATCTTATAATCGTGGATTGTGGTCTGAGAACGGATTTTGTGCCCGTTTCTATTCTATTGTAAAGTCCCACTTCCAGTTAAAATCGAATTTCCTCAATTCGAAGCATCGGAACTCTACCGATGCTTCTAATGTATATTAATATTATATTGATGGCAGACCATGCATGAAGTGGTACTGTGATTTTCCTTCTGATAAAATGTTAAAGACTTTTGTTTTTGGTCATTCTTACAGTATCAAGTTACCTACTAGGGAAGATTGGTCCGCCTGGTGTGATACCTGGGTCCGCCTGGTGTGATACCTGGTCATAACCTCCGGTGTTCCAGAATGGTTATTAGGCCTGGAGCTGCGGTCTATTTTGAGGCAAAAGATCACTTGGCAGTATCCCTTGGTGAATGATTGTTTTCCAAGCTGAAGTTTATGCTATTCATTGTTGAATTTTGGAAGTGAGGTATGTAACACTAACTTAAAACGTATCTGAATCTGCTCGGACAGCCAAGCTGCGTTGAAGGCACTGAGTTCAAGTGTCTTCACTTCCAGGTTGATACTAGAATGTTCTAAAAGCCTGGAAGAGCAGCATTCTTCTTTCAGGGATATGCTGTACCAGGTCACATGGGATTTTTTGGGATTTAGATGGTGGATAGGTTTAGATGCCAAATTAGGCGTTCTTCTCCCTTTCATTGGTCCCCACCTACTGCTGGTCTATCTTCAGATAAATGTCTGTCAAGCTTCCAGTCATGGATAGTTTCACAGCATTCGTCCCTATGGATGAGTGGATAGTGGTTGTCGGAAGTCTAAAAGGCTCATCGGGGGGTTCCGGATAGGGCTGTTAGTGAGGTGTTGCTGTGACTTTCATGGACCTTTCTCAGGCATTGGGTTGGAACCCTTATTGGACATTGTGTTTTAGGAAGACTCCTCTACATAATGGGACTCATGGCAGACCTCTTTTGTAGAGTCTGTGAGGCAGAGGAGAAAACAAACATCTATTCTATGGCAGATCGCTTGGGTTGTGAGGAAATTAGTTTCAGGACATTTGGTCAGAATAGGATGTCTTTGGAAGAGCTAAGGCTATTTCCCTTTAAGGTAATGGTTCGACTTGTTCGGACCGCTGTGATTCTTTGATAGGTTAGACCCGAGTCCGGACTCTTGTTCCAGACTCAGTAATTGTTCTTTATGAGGTAGCTATATGGGTTCAGTGGGACTTTGGATAGCGTAGGGTTTGATCCCCTTTCCCCCCACAGACGAATAATAATAAGCGGTACTTTAGGAGAATATTTAACGCTTTTTTTCACCACCAAACCCTTAAACAATTTCAATTTTCACTGAAAAATGTTACAAATAAAATTGATAAATATTAATGTGTGTAGATAGCATACGAAGTTTAAAGAAAATTGTTGGAGCTGTTTTTGGAAAATGGAGAAAGCAAACAAAAACAAAAAAAAAATTCAATAAACAAGGGTCAATAAATAATACCAGAAACCTTAGTGTCAGATGCGCTGGCAGTACCTACGGAAAATGAAGTTTAAGGTTTCTTGTTCTTTCGTTTTTGTGATGCACAAATAGAAACACCACACACACACACACCATTCGCTAAAAACCTTCTTTTTCATATTCAGGGGACTACTAAAACATGTATTTCCGTTGAAGCATAATTTTGGAAATCACAATACTTTCTTTTATTTGGTAGTTAAGAGAAAATATAAAATCTCCAAAGAAATTCTCAAAAACAGTTCAGATGAGGCACAAAATATAACGATATTTTAAGAATATTTTGGAACGTTATAACTAAGTAGTTATTACAACTTACACAGCTAGTTTTTCTAGGTGGTGCACCCTTATTGTTATTTAAAAAAAAAAAAAAAAATAGAACCCTATTCCGGAACTGTTTGTACAGTGATTGAGTGTTAAGGGTGACACGTGCCAACCAAAAAAAAAAGGGAAGAAGGGAAAAGTATCAGCTGCCGCCCGACTGGAAACATCTGCCCTACTTCCCTCTGAAGTCCTACCTATCTCTATCATAAAACTTTTCTATCAACATACTAAACATGGTAAAATATCATAGGGTTACTGGTTTTCAACATTGTTGCTTGCGGAACTTTAAATTCGGTTAGGAATGAATCTCTCACGTACTCCTAGTAAATGGAATTTCGAAGATTCAACTCAGCAGTAAAGTGCAAAGCATTTATTCTAAATCATAGAGCAAGTGTTATATTTATAAAAAAATATATTACGAAACCCCCACCTGACTATCTCTTATGCCAGGTTATGGGAATTAAACACAATTTCGCAGCTTTCCTAGACACCAAAAATTTTTTTGACTCAAGTAAAAATACTTATATTTTTCTAGAAAAATGACACAGTATAAAGAAAATCACTGAACTCGACCAAAAAAAACTGATGAAACATTTCATTAAAATGCAACTTCCGGTTAACTGATCCTGACCAATAAGAAAATATTGCAAATTCGTTAAAAAAAAAAAAAAAAAAAAAATCGAAGAAAAGAGTTTTGACCGGAAATTCAACCAAAAAGTACCAGTTTTTCATGATTTTCTCAAAAATAGGTCCACCGATTTGTTCCCAAATACATAGAATGTCTATCATATTTATTTGAATCATTTTCCCAGGAAAACTGATTTTTTGGCCGGGTTTGTAATTGTTAGGGAATAACAACGTTAAGTGTCTCAGAAATTAAGTTGTTTCAGGGCAATGTAAGTTCTAACAGATTTATAATATTAAGGTATATATATATTAGAAACGTTGCCAGAATTCCAAATTTCAAGAAAATCGATAGTGCAATTTTCCAGAATTGTTTTTGTACCGTTTTTTGAAATTTTCTCGAAAAAGGCTACATTACAAGACTATTTAAGCGATACTCATGACGACAATATAGTAAGGGAGCGGATTATCTTAGTGGTAGCACGCTGGACGCTGAAATGTCGTTGGTGATGTGTTGTAGTTTGTGTTTTAGTAGCGTGTAGCAAAAGCGGTTTTGTAAAAGAGCTTTTGTGTATGTTTGAAATAGAGATAGAAGTATAAGAAAATAATCAAGAGATTACCACTGTTTTTGAAATAAATATATTATTCTCTAAGTGAATTTAAATACTTTACAATATCACAATAATATGATTATTAATATACTGAAACTAGCTAGATTAAACTCTTATGTTTTAGCTTATGATTGGCACTGATGTTGACTGGTAGAATGTCTAATTCAGACTGTTCCTGGTTGAGTGCAGAATATAGACTCCCTGTCTTGAATGAATGCTTTCTCTTCGCAGTTCAAATCCTCCCCCAAAAAGATAAAACTGACTAAGTTCTATGAACTCTTCTGTAACGGTGTTCTTTACCTGAATAGTCCCTTTTAGTTCCTTTCACAGCACTATACACTTTACTTTAAGCTAAAAATTCGCTAAACTATTTTTTCAAAATTATTTCCATTTTTCCTAATTGCTAATTCCATTGGAACTCCCCCAAACGGAGGTCCCGAGTTGCAGTGCTGCTCTTAGATTTTTTCTTCCTATGAGCCTCCTCTACAGCTTCCGGTGATGGGCAGTGTTGTCTGTAGCTAGAGAACACTGTTCGGAGGCCGATGGTGCAGTGGAAAAGCAGCGGGGGCACAACAGATTTTTTTTTCAGATCGGAATGCACTATCCCCTAAAAGAATCTAAGACTGAATAGCAAGATGATGGAACGTCATTCACGGACTTGGCTCAGGTACGAGGTTACATTATGGTCTGAGGAGACATCCTAAAAAATAATCTAATCTCTCTTTACAGATCTTTCTGCAAAGTGAATGAACCAGAGGTGGAAAATCACATTCAAATTACGACAGATATCTGCATTGAAGAGATTATGCAGGTTCCAGTCTATTGGTCGGAATAAAATGTCCGTGGAAGCATTTAGACGTTTCCCATGACATGACATTATTGTCGCCGTTTGTTCGAATCACTGTGAATTATTATAAATATAATAATAATAAGATAAATTCAAAATTATGATTCCCAGAAGTTATTGCCCTGCTTAGTGAAATCTTGAGGCTAATAGGCGACTTTACAGTATATATTGTACAAAACAATTATTTGTTTCCTGTTTGGTAGTGAGGACTGTAATTATTTATCACGATCTATATTAGGAACAATATTAGGGACAGTGAAGTATAGAAAGGATGATGTTCGGGTACTGCATACAGACAAACTTACAAGGCGCAGATACAGCCTTGATAACACCAGGAGATTGACATGTCCTGTTTTACTCATATTACATGTGTACTTGTGTTCTAATTCACTTGTAAGTCTTCCACACTTGATAACAGTTAACATCCGGCCCTTTCTCTTTTCTTTCTTTTTTTTAACGTGCGTCCCCTGAAATTATTGGTTGTTAATTTTATGTAGACTATCAAAATGAAAAAGAACCATTTTCGATTCAATCTATAGAAGAAGCAAACACTCTAAAGACAAGATACCACAAAAATCAATAATATATCTGTTATTTACGATAGTCACTCGCCTATACCCATCGTTAGTCTTCGTTTCCAGGCAAAACAGGTGCAACACCATAATGGGAGTAAAATTTAATTTTGAATCAGATTGGAAAGAATCCCATTTTCTTTCTAGAACAGTATTTCACAGTTAATGAATGTGGAATCTAACACACTGATCACTGTTCAAAATATATTTAGTAAACTAGTAATAGCAGTAAATTACCTATTTTACTTTGTAAGAATAAATAATATTGGGCCATATTTTTGAAAATGTGTTTTCATTGGGCATATATATATTGTCAGGTCCCCTGAGTAAGAAAAAAATATTTTTTAGCGAATGGAATGAAATGTCCAAAATCCAGTGATAGCAAAAGGGGAGATCTATTGTGGCTTCATTTTATCTGTCGCGTGTTTTAATTTATAATGCAGACGTATGTAATTTGTAACAATGTTAATTGTGTGGTTGAGGGAATGTGGTGTTGTGATGGATGGGTTAGTAATTACAAGCGTAGGAATGCCAATTCCATGTAGTAGATCATGTCAACAAATCTGTGCAGGCCCTATTTGTTGTAATACTTATGTGTTACTGTTAAGAATGAATGGTGTCGTTGTGACAGAAAATCTCTTTCTCTATGTTTCTCTCTCTCTCTCTCTCAACGAACTTAATGAACCATAATGATCTGTTGGTCGGAAGTAAAACCTATCCGAAACTTAATGAGACGAATATGAACGCAGATATTTTCTAGTACTGCAGTCTCAACTATATACGTATTCGATATTATTTTGTTTTAATAATAATTATTATTCTTTGAAATTAATTAAAGCCAAAAACCAATTTCAAACAATTTATCAGATTATTGACACTCTCCAAATTTTAAAAATGAAACATTGGCGTAACTTCAACATTTCTTTATTATTCATCTGTTCTCCCTTCCCTGGACACAACGTCTTCAGTAGATTACGAGTGCGAAAAGAACAAACTCTCTAACTATAAATTGGTTCAAACTTTTCCAAATAAGTACTTCATACAAATCATATCATGAAATAAAATCTGATTTTTCCAAATTTTTTTTGAAAAATCTATCATAAGTCTGTTTATTTTATCCGAATTTGATAAAATCTTTTTCACTTTTACTTTCTCCAAATGTTGTAAAAAGTAGTATTACGATCGCGTCATAAATACCTTTCACTTTTATTTGAAACAGTTTCCCGGGAAAATTAATTTTTTATTTTGTGAGCGAACAATAGCGTTAGCTCCACTCCAAAGTACCACTTCATTACGATTTATGGTAGATACCACCTACATAATATTAATATAAGTAAAGTAAAAAGTAAAAGTAATGCCCATTTTTTCAGGTAGGCTTAACGTCCACCTACTAGATTAGGTGTCGTGGACGGAAGCGGAAGCACCTACTTTACCAAATAACCTTTTTTTTCAAACTAATATAAATTTAGCAACTGCTGGACTCGAACTGTGGAAAAACTCGCAGTTACAAGTCCATCCTCACATAACCACTACATCAAACCCTCCCTGTACATAAAATTAATATATATTACAAGCTTTGATAAAATTCCAAATTTGAAGAAAATCGAATTACCGGAAGTGCCGGACTTTACAGAATAAGTTTTTGAGTTATTTTTTTGGGAGGGGAATTTTCTATAAAATGGCTACAATGATTTTCTTTAAATTTGAAATGCTCACTCACTGCACAGGATGTAAATCTATCACTTTTATTTAAAACAACTTAAAAAAAATAAAATAAATTGATTTTTAGATTATTTGGTGCAATTTATGATGTTGAATTTCAAATACATATACAAGATTAGTTGTATGTAATTGGCACGCTCTTGACTTCTCTACGTGCTTATGTTAGTAGGTTAGTGCTTGGCTACCACTATCCCTAATTAATGTGAGGACAAATAAGCGAAATTTGAAGTTTAGAGAAAATTTTTCCTTTTATATATAATTGTATTAAAAAGAAAAAGAAAGTTGTGTGAGTGTTTCACACTAAATTTTTTCGCACTCAGAGGACCTCAAAACATGTATTTCCGGTGAAAACGCAATTTTGAAAATTTATAACGATCGCAATTACTTCCTCCTTACTAAGGAATAAAGATAAAGTAAAAAATTATTTATTTTTCACTTGTTCCTAATATTTAATTTTTCTTAATAAAGTAAAAAAAAAAAAAAAAAATTAAAAGAATAATATTATAATAAAAATATTGTTATGTAATTTAATATATTGAAGAAGTACAGAGCAGACAAAAGAGGTTGTCTAGACACTAAGGAAGATGCAACACAAAATAGTGCAAAACTTGAACCGGACATGCTTGGGATTGATTCAAAGGGGGAACTCCCTTATATATCCAAACTATTCGGGCTAATGAACGTCTCTCACTAAAAGATTGCAAATTTATTTTTATCTACTATAACAGGAACATATCATTATAATTACAGGTATTTGATTACTTTTGCTTAAAAATTTTAAATGGAATTATTCGATTCCTGTCAAGAAATTATTGTGCGATGTTTTTTATTTATGATTGTGTAGTTTTTTATTGTACCATGGAAAATACATTTAACACGATAAAATGGGTTTTGGAAGTTATTTTATGAGTCTGTATGTTTGTATATGAATAGCGTAACCCAACAAAAAAAAAAAGAAAGAAGCTAATTTCATGAATTTCTATAGTTTTTCCCGATTTTTTCCAAAAACGGTTACAAGGGTTTTCTTCCCCACATTATACGTCTGTTATTTGATTTGAAATATTTTTCAGAGGAAATTGGTTTCACTTGGTTTCAGAAGGAGCTGAGTAGATATTGAATTTTCTTCTACAAATGTTAATTTAATATAATCACGGCATTACAGGATGTTTAAACTTTTGTAAAAACGACAAATTTGAAGAAAATCCAATCGTTTGGAACTTAAGAATGACTTTTCCTACTTAGTCTACATACAGAAAAGTTTATCATTTTTTACTAGAAATACTTTTCCAAGAAAAAGTAATTCACATATTTCTGGCGGAGCTACAAACGATGTTCCCGAATTAAATGTTATTTCAGTAAAATGTACGCCTCAGCCCTAAGCCTAAGCCCTTAATGCCTAAGCTCTTCTACAGACATCCTATTCCGACCAAAGGTCCAAAGGTCTTATGTGACCCCCAAGTACTTGGCAGTGGGAGCCCATTCTATTGTATTATTTGTTACAGCTTTTTGTTGAGGTAAAATTGGTCTTATTTTAGTATAGCTTGTGTTTTTTCTAAGTTTATTTTAATTTTCCTCCTATGGAAGTATTTTATCTGTGGAAATTTTTGAACCTAATCTCCTCACAATCTAAGCAATCCGTCATAAGATGGATGAGTGTTTCTTCATCTGCCTCAAAACTATACAAAAAAAAGGGTCCGGCATAAGCCCCATTAAGAGGACGTATCTCCTTCTTAAACCACAATGCCCAGTAAGATACTTGAGAGTGGTCCGCGAAAGACATAGCAACATATCACTAATAACTGTCCGGATCTTATAATCCCAATGAACATCTTAGACTACCGACGACCAGCTGACTACATCCATCCGTAGGGTTGAATATTGTGAAACTCGAACTTGAATGCCTGGAAGTTTGAAAGGACAACAACCGGCTCGAGGCCAATGAAAGGGAAAGAGGCGCCTATTTGGCAATCGCATCCACCTTCTCATTTCCCAAGAATCCCGTATGACCTGGTACCCAGACTAGAAATAAATCCATAAACGAAGAAAACTCTTCCAGTCTTTTAGAACATTCCAATAACAACTTGAAGTGAAGACACACGAACCTTCAACGCAACTTGAATGTTCAAGCAGATATAAGCACCTAGTAAGTTTATAATTATAATAAAGCATTAATTTAATGTCATATTATATAAATGTTTAAAAAAGCTTTTAACAATCTATTCCTCTTTCTATGCTGGAAAAAATGACAAAACACCCAACTCAAATACATCCACTAATTCCTTTATTTGTTTGTGTTACAAGTAAGACTGTCAACAGCCTATATTTTTGATTAATGGATTGGCATTATATGTGGCATTAAAAAAACATTTACGACAAATTTCTTGTAACGTAATTTTTAATGTAATGTACCTTTGTATCTTTATGTAATTTTCTACTTGGTATGTATCTAGGAGCATTAATGGCAAATCTTAGAAATTTATTTTGCACTGCCTGCAATTTCTTTAGGTTAGTCACACTAATTATACTCCAACTTGGAGCAGCACAAAGTAAGTAAAGGTCTGACTATGTAGAAGCTTGTATAACAATATTTTACCGCCATCACTCAGTGTGGATAGGAGTTTCTGTTAAAAAGTGAAAAGAATTGAACTATAAGCCGTTTACATTTCATTACTATTGCATTAATATGTGGAGTGAAAGTTAGTGATTTATCTTATGTGACCCCCAAGTACTTGACAGTGGGCGCCCATTCTATTGTATATTTGTTACAGCTCTTTGTTGATGTAAAATTGGTCTTCTTTTAGTATTGCTTGTGTTTTTTTCTGAGTTTATTTTAATTTTGCACCTATGGAAGTATTTTAAAATTCTGTGGAAATTTTTGGTCAGTCTGTTTGTTATTGCGTCCGTTTGCTATGATGACATGATGACAGTACAGGATGATGTCATCAGCAAACAGGGACAATGATACGTTATCTTTTATGGATATATCGTTAAGGAAAATAATGAAGAGTACCGATCCAAGGCCCTGAGCCCTGAGAAATCCCAGGCAGCAGGCATATTTTTGTCGGACAGAACGCATCTACCTCAACCTGAAAGGTTCTATCAGAAAGATAACTGTGTAGTAATCTCACAACAGAAGCAAGAAAATCATAAGTTATCATCTTATAGAGAAGTCCGACTTGCCAAATGGTATTGAAGGCTTTCTCTATGTCCAGTAACAACATACCATGTGCTTTCTTTCATTAAACTTCCCAGTAATATTCGGTAGTATTAATGTTCATTAATTGTTATGTTATTATGACATAAGTGCTTATTAATTATAATTTTTTCAGCGACTTTACTTAGTGTATGAAGGAGACTGATGATAGGTCTACGAATTAAGTTGGTATTATGTACCCGCTCATCCTTAATACAACAAAGAATAGCATCAACCACAGCATAGAAAACAGTGGTCCATTTACTAAGTGATGTAACCAAATGAACTGCTTTCTCAAATTCAAATAATAGAAAAAATAAATCTTAAGTTTTATGGGAATTCGGTTCAGCCTTTTCCACGTGAAAAATATTATTTAAAATAAAAAACGTTTTTAGACAAAAAGCAATTTTTCCCAAAGCTTTTTTGGTTTTCCAAAAAAAAGCTATTTTTGGTTTTCCAGTTATTTGAACGGATTATAATGTATTTATTACAATTCTATATATCCCAAATGTATATAGATTAAGACGTTTTTTTCTTTATTTTAAATAGTTTAGCTCCCTAAAAATAAGGGATAATTAGGGAAAACAAATCCATTGCCTATAAACAAAAATCAAGAATTTAGTAGCAAGACCAAATAGACCAAATTAAAAAAAAATAAGGAAACACAAGTACATAAAGAACTAGTCCAAAGATGTATACATTAAGAACTGTAAACATTGTATAATTTACTACGAGAAGGAGATTCAGGCAGAGTAGGGGTGAGAGGGAGATATAAGGTCAACCCGAGCTGTAATATATACAGAAACATTGTACATAAAGTGTTTACCAAATAATGTTAACAAAACAGCAGTTTGCCATGTATCTGTTTTTTATGTTTTAAATGTGGGAAAACTAACGAAAAATTGTTAATAATTGAAAAAGCCTGGTGGTATTGCGTCAAATTTTGGAAATAGAGTTTTCACCGGAAATACATGTTTGAGGTCTCTTGAGTCCGAAAGAGTGGTTATTAGAAGTTGGTCTGTGTGTGTATGTTGTCAGCAAAACTCAAAAAACGGAAAATCGCAGAACGTTCAAACTTCATCTTTCATTTAAGTTCCACCAAAGGAACTGACAGTAAGTCAAGATGGGTCAACTGGGAGTACAGGTGGTCAATGTTTGGCGGTCAAACGGCATTTTCGGTTGGTGCAAGCGGACGGACAGTTTAGAAGAGAAAAAGTCAATGTTGTGCGTTTAGTGAAACTATGAAGGAATAATAATAATTCATCAACAATTTGTTACCGATGTACACAAAAATTAGCCCAGCGTTATCCACCTTTGGGTCAATCGAAAACAAGTTTTGTTCCACCCAAATAACGCTCAGCCACACACACACTTCTCGTTTTCAGATTACAGAATCCTCCTTGTAGCCCAGACTTAGCTACTTCCGACTACCGCTAGTTTCGCTCCATAACTTCCCTGAAGTTGAAACTGGAATACAGGTTTTTTTTTTCCATTCCAAACCCAAGAAATGATATCAGCTAGAGATCCAAACAGCTGGCAGAAAGATGGCTAACAACAGTCGATCACAATGGGCTGGCTTTCATTTTCATAAATTGTAATAAAAAAATTCGAGTTTTTATTGAAAAGTGGTCATTATATTTTTATAAACTCCATTATTTCCAGTGCCTTGCATAATGGAAAATATTGCGATATTTGTAATAAAAACTAATGTACGTATTACAGCGTTTTATATTTGATACAGAACATATGCTATGTTGTATGAAATAATCAACAAACATAAATCTGTAACTAATTGAATCAAGTTAGTAACATTAGATGATGTGATGTTGATAGAAGAAGTGGCGGGTCGGTGGGGGGTGGGGTGGAGATCTCTATTACAAGTTGACAACAAGAAATTTAATTCTAAACTGTATATATTTATCTCACTCACTCTCTCTCACTCTATTACTACAACTCGGTTATAGAGTTAACTGCGCAGCTATGGGAAATATAAACTGTTCGCGTTGACCTTGAATCATGAAAATTATCTTTAGTTTAGTTTGTTTATTTTATTAAATTTTTTTTTTTTTTATAACAAATTTTCCATTTATATAAACTAACACTATACAATATAATATGTACGTATTTTTACGATTGTACCATAAAAAAATTCTAAAACTAACATTTACTTTTATTTTTTTAATGATATAAAAAACTATTAGTTTATTTGAATTTTTGATTAGTTAAATAAATGTTTATCTTTTAAATTTTCCGTCTTTTATCACTGAAATGATTGTTCACACTGGTTGTCGGTATGTATGTGTAGTGGCTGTAAAATCAAATCCACTACTACCATTTCAAAGACCTACTGGCTGGTGGTTTTTCTTAGAGTGTGTGGAGAATGGCGTGCGGCTCACCTGACTTCCTCTTGTTGCGATTTACATAGTTCTAATTGACTAATTCTATTTTATTCTATTACAATTCTGACTAGTTGTTTAGTAGTCTTCAAGATACATGACTGGAAGAATCTAAAACTTTATCAAAACAAACTACTTTTTGGAGGAAATCATAACCTTACTCCCTCCCCCAAAAAACACCTCCCTTAAATGAATTTAATTCGGAAAACTATTTCCAATAAAAGTGATAAACCTCTGTATGTATGTGTAATAGCAACCAAAGAGAGATCACCAACCAAAGAGAGTAAAGAGAAGAGAAACGAACCCAACCACTCTCTCGGGCTGAAGTGGGAGAAACTGTATAAATACAGCGACGGACAGTCCATGGGGGACAGTTCGATATAGTTCAATATAGTTCTCTCTGTAGTTCACCATCCACTTCGTGTCATTTTCATATCACTCTACCTTAACCATTCTCTATTGTAAAGCCCAGGCAGACTGTGTCTCTTTATTATTATACATAGTTAACCAGCTTAACCAAGTCTTCTTGATTTTCAACAAGCAGACCTAAATTCTCTCCACCTAACACATCCATTATATGGGATGATGTAACAGCAACCAAAGAGAGTAAAGAGAAGAGAAACGAACCCCAGCACTCTCTCGGACTGGAGTGGGAGAACTGTATAAATACAGCGACGGACAGTCCATGGGGGACAGTTTGATACAGTTCAATATAGTTCACTATAGTTCATTATATAGTTCAATATAGTTCACTATAGTTCAATATAGTTCACTATAGTCCACTTCGTGTCATTTTCATGCCATTCTACCTTAACAAATACCTTAACTATTCTCTATTGTAAAGTCCAGGCAGACTGTGTCACTTTATTATTATACATAGTTAACCAGTTTAACCAAGTCTTCTTAATTCAACAAGCAGACTTAAATTCTCTCCATCTAACACATCCCTTATATAGTATGGTTAGTAAGTTTAATGAAATTCGTTGGTTAGCTTCATGGAAAAAAGTTGCAAAAACTGTAAAAAGAACAAAAAAACTGTTCAGTAAAATAATTACACTACCATTGCACCAATCTCTTGGTAATAATTTGAAATCGAACGCCACAAAATCCACAGACTTTATTTAAAAATCAATTTTTCCCGGAAAATATTACAAATAAAAGTGATAGGCCTGCATCTGTGCGGTTAGCATTCCAGCATTCTAACTCCAAAAGGAGTTATTGTCATTTTTGTTGTGGTGGTTGGTTCCGCAAAGCTGGAAAGCATCAGAGACATTTTCCGTAGGCTACAGTTACCAACCAGGCTACCACGGAAAATGTCTCTTATTGTCATTTCCATGAAAATTCCAAAAAACTAAAAAAAGAAACGTATTCTTTACAATCGCATTTCCAGTTTATCGAAATTTGCCATCGAATTTGGAATTCTATCGATGCTTCTAATATGTATTAATATTATCTAGGTTGTAAAACCATACATTTTACTGAAGTGGTACTTTAGAGGAAAGCTTAATAATGCTACTGTTCTCTCGAAACCCCTCAAAAAGTCAATTTTGCCGGGAAAATGTTTCTAAAAGGGAAAAAAAAAATGGGAAAAAAATATATTCAGTAAACCTGCACTTCCGGTACGATGGATTTGCTCGAAAATTTTGTATTAGATATGCGATATACGGTATTCCAAGTTTGATATCCCTGCGATTTTTATTTTACCGTACACATACACGGGTACTATTCGCTAAAAATGCATTTTTTTAGTAACAGGAAACCTCGCAACATGTATTTCCGGTGAAAATTGCATTTCAAAAATTTAACATGATCGCAATGCTTTTTTCTTTTCTTTTTTTACGAGCATTGAGGGAAAATAGGAAGGTAAACTTAGGAAACACTTCTAAACATATATCAGTTTTGCTTTCGTATTAATTTTAAATCTTGTTTTGGGGGGGGAGGTTGCACCAGGTGCAACTTTGTCCAAATGCTATGCCCCTCGATGCCATAGGCTAGCCTATAGCTCCTCTACCAGGTTAAGATCCCTAAGGAATCTTAATATCCTGGAGGGTTCTAGGGAGGATATGTACCCATCCTCTTCCTGGTAACTATCCAAGTCGCTAAATCTTCTCTGGATGCCAGCATCGTAGTCCGTTAGGAGATGTATTGGAGTTTCCTTCATTTCCTCATGCTGTCACTCTCCAAGCCCAGCTTCGTCAGGTATTCCCTGAGTCTAAAATGCCGCGTGAGAAAACCCGTGACAATGTGGAGCTTATTCTTATTGAGGCCGATACATGCTTCCGACCTCCCTGGGTTAAAATTCCCAAGCAGATCTTTGCCTGCCTCAGTTCTGAGAGGGAATACTAGAGACCTCCTTGTTTTCTCCCTCCTCCTTCTTGAATTTCTCTAGAAGAAACTGGTCGCTCACTAGTCACTAAAACATTTCTCTAGTCTAAAATGCCGCGTGAGAAAACCCGTGACAATGTGGAGCTGCATAAATGCGCCCGCAAAATGTTTTAGGCCCATTTAATGACGATGCAGCACCTTTCCTTGTCCGAGCGTCGGTCATCTCATTCCCTTTAATGCCAATCTCCCCTGGCATCCAAATGGGGATGACTTTGTTCTCCCTGCCCAGGTCATTAAGCTTACTTAGGCTTTAAGAATCTTAAAAACTTAATAAACATAAAAACATCCAAAAGCCTACAACGTTAAACTTACTTAGGCATACCCAAACCATTTTAGAGCTTATAACATGGGAGTTCAGTGCTTTAATAACTGCCTGACTATCGAAAATGATTACAATCTCCTGGTTCCAATTTCCCCATGGAGGTTAAATCACGTGTATTTCCGCCTGGAAGGTGCTGGGAAACTTACCCAAGGTTTCTGAGTGTTTGGTTCTTGGCCCAAACATCCCCGCCTAGTTCCCTTGAGGGTCTTTGATCCATTAAATCTTGTGTTAATAAAAAAGAACTTAAAAATGCTTTTGCAAAAAAAAAAATGAAAAGTATGAAATCTATATAAGGATAAAATTCTAGAAGCTATCAAACAGTTAACTGATATAGATTTCCAGTTGTTTATGTACATCAAGTATGTTTGGTCCAGGCAAAAAGTTATTATAACATATACGTTGTAAGTAAATATTTATTGATAGGTTGGTTATTAACAGAATTGCTTGGGAAAAACCTGGTATGCCTAAAATCCATTTTTTTCCAGGTAAATGTTTACGTATTGATGTTTGTAGTTAGTATACGATGTTTAAGCAAAATCGTTAGAAAGTTTCCAGAAAATTGGGAAAAACTGAGAAAAAAAGAAAATCATTCAGTAATGTAACCCTTCCGGTTAATGGATTTTGACCAAAAACTTTGTGTCAGATGCGATCGTGATACATAAACAATATGATGTTTGGGCTTGCCCACACACACACACACACACACACACACACATCTATTTCACACGATCGTAATACTTCCGGAGTAGGTAAGAGAAAGTAAAAAAAAAAAATCTTCATATGATAAGAAAACTTTCTCTTACTGCAAAACACAACAGTTAAGAAAATTTTCTATTAACTAGATGTTCGGGAAAATGGATCACATAAACCTACATAGCAAGTGAGACTTTCATTGGAAAGGATTTTGGCCGTAATGTTCGCGATATCTAGACGTAATATCAAGGTTAAACATTCTGAGAATTTTTTTTTGTGTGTTTTGTTTTCTGGGTCATGCTTCACGTACCAAGGCACACATACACCCGCACACATAAGTACACATACACAAGAGAAATATATTTCTATGACAACTTAAATCCCAAAAATCTGACCCGATTCTGTTTCTTACAGAACTAACAGAAAGTGTTAACGTCTGATTAAAAGTGATTACCGGTGATAAATCCTCTTTTATATTAATTCTGTCATCAAATAGATCCTTATTAATCGCTTCGAAATTGATCAATCAGTTTATTGCTTAATTTTATTCTGGTATTTTGTCCATCGTAGCATGTATATTTCTTTTATTCCTGATCGGTTTCGGATTTGCATCTATCGTCAGAGTAAGGCTAATCAAGTTCATGTAGAGGTTCACTTCAACGCAATGTTTCTGTTACACTCGACACTAAAAATCTGTTGTGAAGCAGTGACAAGACTTTCTGTTACTGCAGTTTACCCAGATTTAAGTCATAAATATTCTACAAACTTATAATTTTTAAATAAATATTTACTTGTCTTCAATTTTATATCAATTGGAGAATCTAAACTTAATTAAATGACTTTTTATTTGAGGAAAACATACACTTCTCCTTCCCCAAAACCTTCGCGGAAAAATGTTAGCAATAAACCAATAAAAGTATCTGATGCGGTTGTAGTACCTAAGCGGAATATCATGTTAAAGAACTTCTTTATTTTTTGTGATATTTTGTTAAAAAAAAAAAAAAAAAAAAAAAAAAACACACTCACATTCCATATCCACATACACATGCCTAGAACGTTCGCTAAAAACATTTTTTCGAACTCAAAACAGATATTTCCGGTGAAAACTCAATTTCAAAAATTTGAAATGATCGCGTTTTTTTCTTCCTCTTACTAAGAGTAAGAGAAAGTAGAAATGAATGTCAACTGAGAAAATATAGAGGTTATAAAAACATTTCATTAACCTGGCATGTTACACTGTTTGGTCAAATACCAAAAATGTTGGAAGGAATGGATTCTCCCAAGAGCGTATTACAGTGTTTACCGCAGGAGAAAAGGCTAAGGCTATGGTTAAAATAGATGATGACTTTCATGAAAGTTATGACAGATTGAAGATTAACTGAGAAGTATGTAAGTTATAAGTCTAATGGAAGGTGAATATATAGGGTGTCCGATTTATGGTGAGCAGTAAAATGCAAGGTATATGCCACACGTTGGGTAGAATTTACCGTTAAATAAAATAAAATTTTGAGAATTTACTGAAAGCTGAAGAATAGACTGAAAATGATATTAAAAAAAATTGTCTGTTTTTTCCAGACTCTCTGATTGAAGTAATCTTAATTTTTCACTTAAAAACTACTAAAAGACATTCCTTGCAAATTGAAAAATCTGCTTCATTTAATATAAAAAAACTGATGAGGGTTGGAGGAATTCTGAGGTTATGTGATTTAAATATATTATATACAAATTGACAAGATACATTATATAATTATAGCTGTCATAGAATTAATAATTTTATTAGCAAAACACGACAACCACAGCTGCCAACGGTGCCTGATCTAGTTACTTCACAGGCGGAAATGGTGGGGGCAGCATTTGAGGTTATATAACAATAATGTGAGATAAATAGAAACGGATAAAGGAACGTTAATAAATAAGGAAATTGGCCAGGGTAAATACGGGGAAAGTAATAGGAGGGTGGTGTACATAATATTGGGTGAACATATAGAATTGAAATAAATATAGGGGGTTGTCGTAAGTAATAACCTTGAAACTGTGAAGTGCTGGCCACGTGGTCCAAGGCCACCTGGTACACACGTGGCCATACTGCCCACACAAACATTATAATAACCAAAATGTCTATCTCACTCGCCCGCTCATTCTCTCTCTTTATCTCTTAAAAAACACACACACACACGCATGTCCTCTCTCATTGCCACTAAATGAATGTTATAAGCATATTATGTATAGATAATAGTCAATCATAGTCAATTTATAGTTAGCATTATTAATAAAACAAAAACAAAAATTAAATCATGGATCAGCGTTTCCCTAACTTTTTCCAATCACGTACCAATATTTTCTGCAATGTATTTGCAAAGCCCATTATATAATGTAAAACAAAATATTATTAACAATTTATAATAATAATAAAATTTATAAATAAATTTATAAATTATAATAAATTGTGTTAAAAAAAATTTAAAAAATCTTAAAAATAATGAAATCATAAATTTAAATTTTATATATATATGTTCTTCTAAGTATCCATTTATATTTTTGGCCATTCCATTTTCGAATGCTTTTTTAATCGCCCAGAAAATGCGGTTAAATTAACTTAGGATCTCATAATTCCTTTTTTCTGAACATATACGTTCCACATCCTCTAATGAAGACCCACTTAAAGTACTACAATACAGCTCGCGTATATCGAGAAATCTCCTTCGATGTATCTGTTATATGTAGCCAACACTCACACTACCAAGTGCTATGCTAATCTGCTTCTCAGCTTTTTTTTTTTTGCTTCATTAATAGACATATTTTCGGAAATCAGTTCGTTTTTCCGCTGACCGGTTCTGGGTCGGGGTACTACAATTGACAGAAACGCTGCCATAAACTGTTCAAGTTTCAAAATATACGTTATCCATTTAGATGATAAACCTAACGTCTCCGTTTCGACGGAATTCAAATAAAATCACATTTTTTCCTAGACAAATTTTTCAGATAAAGTTGATAAGTTTATATGATGGCTTTGAGACGGAGAAAGAATTAGAGAGTGAATAGATTTAGGAATGAGATTAGAAATAAACTAAATAGATAATATGCTAAACACTGTACAATGAATAGTACACACAAACTGAAAGGACATTACAGTTAAATACGCAGAAGTTAGGTAGCGAGAGAATAATATAGAGACAGACTGGCTGAGTAATTAGATAGTAAGTAGATAGGTTGTTGACTAGATGTACTGTTGTAAAAACTGGCGTAAAAACTGTTCTGAACTGTTCTGCTGTCACTTTATGTATATGAATCGAATTCTGACCCCCTAGTCTGGCCTAGATGGAGAGTAACAAATGTTTGATTCATTTTATGTCTGCTTCTTCGCTCTTCAGATCCTATAAATTCCTTTAATGATTCGGATCCCATTACCTACAGTTACCATTGCAAGTTTAAAGAACGTTGTTGGAGACGTTTTCAGGGAATAAATAAATAAATAAGCTTTTCAGCAAAGTCGCATTTCTGGTTGATGGATCTGAAAAGATTCTATGGTGATTACCTGAATAAACTTTCTGAGAATTTTCGTTTTTGAGGTACTTGTTCAAAAAAAACATTTTTTATTTTTCATATTGAGTAGCCTTCAGAACATATATATATATAAAGGAAATCCCACAAATTTCACAAATAAATAATCAACATTGACGTCTGTATTAAAATAAACAAGATGGATATAACAGGTAAAGGTCGAGTTATAAGAAATAATTGAAAACGTTATAATATAGTAGGAGGGGGCTGTGCAAAACACGTGCTCTGTCTCGTGTTCGTTAAAAAAAGGACGTTACTAAGTTGTTGTTCTCTCTTACTTAGTGTGTGTATGTGTGTGTTGTGTTTACGTGAGTATGTGTGTACACTGCTGCTGTTTGTGTAACGGTCGCCTGTTGAGCTGCTGTTTAAGGGGTAAGATATCTATAACAGCTTGAGAAGTGGGGTAATGAAAATAGAGGAAGGTGTTCCACCGGTCTGTGCGTATGTAAACCATAGAAAATTTCATCATGACAACGTTGTAAAAAAATTAAAAAAATAAAAATGCTTTTATCATACTTGGGTTTAAATAATTTTTTAGCTAATAACTGTCTCCAGTGCTTTCGATTCCTATAATTATTGTCAAAAGCTTAGCTAATGATTTTAATATGTCGTTAATATAATAAACAAATTTTTTTATTACAATTTTTGATAAGAATTTTTTTTTTTTTTACATATTGTTGAAATAAATTTAGACAGTAAGTTTTAATATATTACATGGAGATAGGTCCATGTGCCAGACTGACCAAGCCTGTGGATTGAAGAAAGCTGTTTTGTAAAGTTAGAAAATTTAAATTTAGAAAAATTGGAATTCTTAAATTCTTGCCAATTTAAGAATAAAGACATTTAAAAGAAACAAAGGTAAAAAAATAAATAAATAAAAAGACCTCTTCAAAAATGAAGGTGCGTGAGTATGTCCTTGAAAGAATTACTACTCTACAACTACTCTACCATTCATAAAGTGTCAAGGTAGCACAGACAGACAAACAAAGCCAACCAAACTAAAAAAAAAACCGGTCCTATTATTTAGATTTAAAGACATAACTTAAAATAAAGTTTAACAAAATAAAAGAAAAAAATTCAACCTCCGTGCCGCAAGGACTAATCTGAAGATTTGTTACGTTATCACATCCATGTTTTTGTTATTGCTTCAAGGAAAAAGAAAAATGAAATCGAAATGCAGTAGAACTCTTTCATTCATTCATTATCTTTTTTATTTTATTCATATTTTTTTCTTACTAAAACGTATGACGTAAGATTTAAGTCGTTTCAACATCTGTTTAGAAGGTTTATGTTCTGTTTTATTTAATTTTTATTTCGTCAAGAATTAAACTAAAAAAAATCGATTTAGATGGGAGGGCCCTTGATATTAATGACGTCACCAATATCACAGTGTTGCGAAAAAACATAAGTGTGAATCATTCACAAGACTTTCTCTTACTGTAATTATATAAATTATAATTCACAAATTTCCTTGAAGTTTATATTTTTTTAATTATAAACTTAATTAAAACGACTTTTTTTTTTTTTTTTGTTGAGGAAGCACCTAATTTTTTTCCCGAAATCCCCCCCCCCCCACATAAATAAATTTTCTGGGAAAAAAAATCAAAACAAAACTGACTATTATATTGGTCTGAGCCTACAAGAGGTATCTGCTGCATGAAGTTACTTGGGGAGTAGCGACCCTACGGGTTATCTCAGCTCCATGCACTTTGTCAGAACAGTATAAATACACTTAAACTACATACACTCTACCCTTTATATACAAGAACAAACACAATATATGAACAAGGGTCTCCGTCCCTAGTTAATTGGCACAAGCCAAGGTAGAAGGAAGGGATTAGCTCAGTGGCTTAGATCGTGCTGCCCTTATATTTTCTCTTCCTAGGAGCCTCTACAGCTCAATGTCCGATAATAGGCAGAGAACACTGCTCGGAGGCAGACAGTGCACTGAGAAGGCTCTGGTGTCACAATAGATATTTCAGGTCGCATTGCAATAATCCTCTATAACATTATTCTCTGTGCGAAGGGGCCAAACCCTACGCTATTATAAGATGCCTTATAGCTGCCCAAAAATAAGATAAACAACAAACTGGGTCTAGAACAATAATCCAGTTCGGGTCTAACCCATCCAAGATCCACCACAATCCACAAGTCGAACCATGACCTTAAAGAGAAATAGGCTAAGCTCTTATACAGACATACTGTTCCTCCGAACAAAGGTCCTGAACCGAATTTTCTTACAAGCCAAGCAACCTCACATAAGATGGATGGGTGTGTCTTCTTCTGTCTCACAATCTCTACAGAAGGGGTATGGCATGAGCCCCATTAAGTAGAAGTGTCACCTTGTAAGGAATCCAACCAGATGACAGAGAGAGGTCCGTGAAACACATAGCATCATCTCACTAATAGCCCTCTGTCCGGATCCCTCCAATGAGCATCTTAGACTGCCGGAGTATCCACTGAGCTCATCCATAGCGGGATGAATGCTGTGAAACTAAACATGACTGGAAGCTTGACAGACATGTGTTTAAAGACACACCAACAGCAGGCTCAGGACCAATGAAAGGGAGAGTGGCGCATAATTTAGCAAACCTTTCCACCTCCTCATTCCAAGAAATCGCTGAAAAAACTGCCCAGTAAATTTGCACTATATTTCAATCGATTTTCTCGAAATTTTGGCAAAATATTTAATGAAAAACACTTGAGTTTTCGGATTGAGACCGCTACCACCTTAAGTTTCCGGTTTCTAACAAACCACTGACGCGCTGTTAACCCGGAAAATCAAATGTTTTTCATGAAAGTGGCCGCAGAAAACCTAAAATATCAGAATATTTAATTCTAGGTAATATTAAATAGATGTATATAATAGTATAAAATAGCAGTTTAGGGGAAAGTATAACCTCATCGCTCCTCCGAAACCTCCTAAAATGAATTTTCCGGATAAAGAAATTCTGCGATCAAACAACCACCACTTATCATAATAGAATTAGCATTTTTTATATAATAATATTCATTTTAAAGTACCCTTGGTTTCTCATTATAATGATTCAATTATTTCTTTCGTAATAAATAAAAACATATATGAGAAATATATTAAAATTGTCGCAATTTTAATAAATATTTTTATAATTTAAACAATTATGATTTGTCGCAGAAATCTTATTAAAAATTCAAAGTGTATCACTAATCCAAAAAAGATTGGGAAATATTCGGTTAACTGATGCTTATCTCTCCAGAGTAAACTAAATTTAATCAAACAAAACAATAAGGAAAGCTACAATTTGATTTTAAAGAAAACTAATGAATTTGTAGAATACTGGTCATGCGAAATAAACATAGTTAAAACTATGCTAAAGCAAATGATATATATACATTCCATCGAATTATTGTATAAGAGCCAATATTTGTTACGGTCAGTACGTATAAAATCTAGATTTAGACAAGCCAGTGACAGATATGAGGTCACCAACTTTGTGAACTATATTCGATATTGTAATGGTAACATATTTTTGAATTTAGCCTAGCAATAAATATTGAAAAAATGCATTTAGTTAATAATAATAAAAAAAATTATGAGACAATAATGAAAAATAATTTGGAGAAATGAATTTAATTAATTGCTTAATTGGAACCTCAAGATTCCATCCTGAGTCCCGTCCTACAACAATCCTCTTCCCAAACTTCCTTGTGTCAACCTATGCGAATGATGTTGCTTTTTACATACCATCATAGAGAATTGACAATATTACTAAAAGGTTTATATCAGCAATAGACAAACTGACAAAATACTGCACTAAGTGGAAATTAAAAATAAATATAAAAATACTCTGATCCCTTGGACTAACAACGTCAACTAGCCCGCCATAACTCTGGACAATAAATTGAACTTCTCGACCTACATACCGGATATAGTGAATTCTGGAAAAAAACGTCTATAAGATTACTTTTCTCGCCACTCAAAAATGATTAAACAAAAACAAACTTCAAAAGTAGTCAGACCGATGTTACTCTATCTACGCTTCTTCCATCTGGCATAACATTATGAAACTCCAGATCATCCAAAACAAATTCCTGAGACTTGCGACTGACTCATCACAACACACTAAAATCGCCCACCTCGAACCAAAATCTTATGTAATCCCAGTATTATCTCCTCAGACAAAATCGTCTGCTCTTCTTTCACTCTAACCAATCCACTCTGCCGCCAATTAGCGGCATTCCTAAAGATTGAAGCATATTCTCTCATAATATTCCTTAAGCTGCAGATTTTGCTCTTATTCTCTGTATAATTTTGCTTGTCATCTCCTAAACATCCCCACAACAATAAATAAATAAACCACTTTAAACTGCCGTAATACAAGTTTTGTTGTGTGCTGACAGAGCATGTTACCATATAGTTTAGTCAAATTATATTAGATAGAGATATTCTGATCACCAACAAATCAACAAATAGAATCCCCTATCACCTATAATTTGCATTAATTTGAATTGAATATTTAGTAAAAATACCAATTCTGAAGAAAATATATCAATAGAATTGTAGTTATTGCAGTAAGAAATTGTGTGAGCTTACATCTCTGATTCTACTTTGTTTTATTTTCTTATGCAAATTTCCTAAGAATTGTCGAATAAATAAATGAATAAACAAAGCGAAGCTACTGCTCTACTGATCCAGCGAATTATTTCAACAGGGATTCGTCCGGAAATATCTAAAAATATTTCTTTAATAGTTACTAGACCAATCGCCACCAACTAGTCCAATCTATTAACGTCATCATTCTGCTTAACATTCCTAATGATAAGACCCTTTTACATATGCTGGTTTGAAACATCCTACAGTAATGAGTGACCTATATGTGTATGTAGTAGTAACCCATATGGGTTTATTTTGACACCCATAAGTTAGAGTACCATCTCCAGTCCAGTCTGTTTAATTAGACTTTGGAGTCTGGAGAGAAACTCCTGGGTAATGTAGGAAAGCGCCCACAAGTTGGAATACCCTCTCCAGTCCTATCTGTTTAATTAGACTTAGGAATGTGAATATGACTCCTGGGTCAAGCTTGAAGCCGTTCAGTTTCCCGTCCCCAACGAGGAGAAATCTCACCCACCAAGCCCCTCACTTTGACACAGTACGTGCAGTGCTGTTACTTCTTCTTCCTGACAAATCTTACACAGACTTTCCAATGTCAGGCCCCCAATATGATGCATGTGCTTATTAAAACTATCCGTTGCCAGTCGGAAGGCCCACAGATATCCGTATCGCCGCACAGCCTTGTTGGAGTATCTCTGCAGTAAGCTTGGCCGACTAGTTGTAATAAACTTATACGCTTGCATCTGGATACAGGCAGTTTAAAGAAAAATCTTTGCAGCAAAATTTTCAAGAAAATCGCAAAGAAAAAACTAAAAAATGATAAAGCCACTTTTCCGGTTGATAGTTTATGATGACTAAACCAGCAGAGTGCAGTGAAGATATGTGAACAGAGTATAACATTTGGGTTTACTGCTAATTTTTCATGTCTAACATATTTTGCTCTTTCAATCACCGAACGTCAAAAAAATTTTTTTTTACTGAAGATATCTGAAAATATGTATTTTAGGTGAAAATTCAATATTGAAAGTTTGACAAAAATGAAATATTTTCACTTACAGCCGAAGGTAATGTTTTCCAACCAATTAATGATGATATGACGTGCTTTATCAAAATGGCTCTCAAAAAAATTAGGCTAAGTATTTATTAATGAGCCTCTTTTATAATATAAATAAATAGAAATAATATACAGCAACGAAATATAATTCTTCTATATATATATTTTTTTTTAAATTCCTATGAAGCAAAGGTAAATTATTAATTTGAAGAAAAAAAAAATGTTTTAGACTCATTAATAATGTTGACTTTATTAAAATTAAATCAGAAAAATTGCCGACGCAACGGAGGGGAGCGGCGTGCAAGGAAGTCTCCAAATGGACAGAGTCAAGGACATGAGTTCATTAAACTTTTCTTTATACATAAACACTTGATAAACAAAAAATATAATATATATGTATATGTATGTATGTATTTATATATTTCTGTGTGTGTGTATGTGTGTGTGTGTTTTTCTTTTTTTCCCCTCCTTCTCGTCCGCTTGATATGAAATAAGGACAAATGTGAATAATAGCAATATCTGATTAATAAAAAGTGTGTTTGGTTGTTAAGGGGGGAAAACTTGTATAAGCTTTATCACAATTATAATATTATAATATGCATTTTCCAAAAAACACACTATTAGAGAAAACTTAGTTAGAAAAGATCACATTTCAATGACTAAATTGTGAATAATATTTCCAGTACTTCCATAAAGCTAGGATTTATTAATGAGTGAAGAAGAGGATTTCTGGGGTCTAACTGGAGAGAGTCTTTTAAGTCCACTGATATTGAATCGCTTGAATACTGATAGAAGAAGATAAGCTAAAAAGGATAACCATTATGGTTGCAAAGGGATTTTTTTTTTTACTTTCTCTTACTGCTAGTAAGAAGAGAAAATATTGTGATCTCATCAAATTTTCGAAATTTGAGGTTTGAGGTCACATGAGTATAAAAAAAAAAGTTTTTCGCAGCAACTTCAAACTTGGTATTATTTAGATATTATGACAGCATTTGCCACAAAGGTTTCGGGTAAAATTCATCAACCGGAAGTGGCACTTTTATGAATGGTTTTTTTTTACCAGTTTTTCTGATTTTCTTGAAAACAATGTCAACGATTTTCTGCAAACTTGGTATATATATATATATCTAAAGACACAAATATCTGTAACTTTTATTTGAAACATTTTATAAAAAAAAAAATATTTATTTTGGGGGGAGGGGTCAAAGAAAGAGCAGACTTTCCTCTAAAGTACCACTTTAGTAGAACTACTTACTACCATCTAATATAATATTGATTGATATACATTAGAATTATTTTTAGAATTTGAAGTATGAAGAGAATCGGTTAAACGGAAGTTCTACTTTACAGAATAAGTTCCCGAGTTTTTTGTATTGTTTTAGAATTGACTATAACGATTTCGTTGAAACTTGGAATGCTTAATTATTCGGATTGACCTTATTTCCGAAAAAATTGATTTTAAGTAGGTGTCCGGGAATTTGTAACGTTAAATTTCAAATTTTATAAGCGTTGCTTCAATGTTATTTGCGCTCTCTTCTGGACGCAGTGTAATCACTTCTATATTTGCCTGGATAGGTACTGGTCCCCGTCCACGAACAGTTAATTGATATGAGTGAAAGAACAACGTTACAAAACGAATTTAAAGACAAATCTTTTCATAAAATTTGGTGGATGGAATTGAAAACCGAATATCCAGATTTAGCTAGCACAGTAACGAATGCAATCTTATCATTTTGGTTCTACATACCTGTGTGAAGTAGCCTTTTCTGCAATGAGAATGGTTAAAACCAAGTATTCAGAAATAAATTGGAGTTAGAGACCAGATCTTCGAATCGCATTCTCTGAGGGCATAAAACCAGATTTTTCCAATATTACTGAATAAATACAATCACATTGCTCACATTAAATTCTAATTCAAAATGTAAATTTTTAATTTAATTGAAATGTAGTTATATATATTGATATGGTTTAAGTAAATAAATAATAAATAATTTCATTTTTCACACCACACACACACACACACACACACACACATATTATATTATATTATATAGAGGGTACAACTTAAAATTATTTTCGCCTTAACGCTATCAAAAACGTTTGGAGATCATTGATCTGATCTGGTGGTGGTAATCTGTGAGGGAGAGCATTCCAAGAATTTTTATCTAAGAAATCTAGCATAGCTTTAAAGCTAATTATTTATATGAATTTTTAATGTGATAATTTCGCATTCATTCAAGGAGGACAAGATAGTTGGGGCAATTTTTAGGGTATATTATAGACAATTTTAAGAACTGAACTTGACCAGGTTCTAAATCAGTAGCGTATCTGTAAGCCCAAATTTCTAATGAATATAATAGTGTAGATTTTACTAAAGAGTCCAGTAATTTAAGTCTGGGTTTGTGACAATCGGCCCGCAATTTACCAAGAGAATTTCTTACAGCACTTGATGGTACTGTTATCCTTAGTGATAGAAATTTTTGAAGCCAGAAAATACTTACCGCATGAGACAAAGTGGAACCCCTAAATACTTAACGTTATTTACTGTATCTATGGATATTTTATTTAGCTTCATTTCAATAAACTTTTTCGGGCGATAATTTTTTGAAAAAACATAACTTTGGTTTGAACAAGTGAATATAATATATACATGTACATTTAAAATTCTAATTTAATCGTTGCAGTCATTTTCCAGAAAATTCTCCTCTCTCCCCCCCAAACTGGCATGAAAAACACACCCGATTTTTCTTTCTTGCTGTTATTACAAGTTATATAGAAGAGACATTTTCTTTAAACTCAAATATTACTCATTTGTCTAAATATAAGTATAGAGCTGGCGGTAGGAACAATTACCTACCCAGGTACTATGTAAAAATGATTACACTGTAGACCAGAAGAGACCGCCAATAACACTAAACCAACCCAATATAACATTCAAAACTTGACGTCACAAAATACTGCACAGGGAACAAAAAATCCATATCCGGAACTAACCCAGCTTTGATTCACGGCAGTCCGAACAAATCAGACCATAAACTTAAATAGAAAAATGCCTAAACTGATCCACAGACATATTCAACTCCTACCAAAAGCCCTGAACCTAATTTCCTCACAACCCAAACACAATTTGTCATCATAAGATGAATGGTGTTTCTTCTTCTGTCTCATAATCTCTACACAAAAGGGGTGTAGTATGAGCCCCATTACGTAGAGGTCCCTCTCCTTAAAGCACAATGCTTAGTAAGGGTTCCAACTAGATGCCTGAGAGAGATGCGTGAAAGATACAACAACAACTTAGCTCTAATAGCTCAAAATTCAGCAGAAATATCCTAAAATCATTTTTTTCTGGGAAAACGTTTTTAAAAAAGTGATAGCTTTTCATCTGCACAGCTAGCATTCCAAGTTTAAAGGAAATTTGTTATAGTAATTTTCGAGAAAATGAATCAAAAACTCAACTTCCGGTTAACAGATTTTCTTCAACTGGAATTCTACCAATAGTTCTAATACGAGAACTCTATATATATTAATATTATATTGGTGATACAACTTGTAGAACCATTCATTATACTGATGTGGTATTTTAAAGGTAAGCTTAACGTCACTTTTCTCCCAGAACCCCTCAAAAAAAATCAATTTTCCCACATAAGTGTTAAGTATTCAAGTAATATAGATGATATACGAAATTTAAAGAAAATCATTGTAGCTGTTTTCAAGAAAATCACAAAAACTGATAAGAAAGAAAAACCTTCAGTAAAGTAGCACTTCCGGTTCATGAATTTTGCCCAAAAACTTCGTGTCAGAAGGCGGAAGTAGTAGCTAAATACAATATCAAGTTTGATCTATCTGTGATTTTTTGTTATTGAGTTCGTACTCACAGAACCTCAAAATTTTTATTTCAGGTGAAAATTAAATTTCAAAAATTTGACGAGATCCAATACTTACTTCCTTCCTTTAAGGGGAAGTAAAAATCAGCAAATAAAGCGCCCTTTTATGATTGAATCGATATCCTCGTACAGTGATAAGGGGGGTAAAATGGCAAAATTTTAAAATAATTTTCAATTTAAAAAAATATATAATTTAATCATAAAATTTATATAATTTAATTGAGATGGCTTGATAATTTTGTTAGTCTTAGAAGCACTAAAGATATAATATACATATATAATCAGATAAACACGTTATTAAACAAGTGTAGTTGTGTAAAAATAATTCAATTGATTGCGGAAATTTTTTTTTTCTTAAACAGATCAGAGCTCGGCCGTGTGCCATGATCATTGGGGCACGTAGGCGTTAACTAGAAGAGCAACTAAAAGAAGGAAGCAAACTCCACTAACGCATACATATTCTCAACTAGCAACAGTAACACAAAAATACAACCTTGGGAGTTATATTTAAAAATGGAATTATCTCCACCCACCCCACTCGCTCTGTCACTCACAGTCAACCTTCTCTCTCTCTCATATTACTTAGATTATTACCATATATGTAACACATCTTTGGTTCAGTACTGTTTCTTTTTTTATTCACCTATTCAAATTCTATTTAAATTGACGTCTACTCAATTTACATTTAATCTGAACAATTTAAAAATTTAAAATACATACATTCAAAATGTTAGCGCTATTATAATAATTAAGTGAACAGGAAATAATGCGGCTATCTTCAGACCTTTAAAAATGAAACAAATATTTTTTGGAAGTGAAAATTTTGTTTTAGTTCTATAGTGGAAGAACGAAATGGAAAAATAATAGTTTTAGAAAATAGTTTTGTGAAAATTAGATAGTTCAAATAGTGTATTTAGTGATGGGTACAGAGCCAGGTATACCACAATCTAGGTCATTGCTATTAGGAAAACAAAGGCACAAAAACCCGTTAGGCCAACTCTTTTGTAAAAGAAAATCCCCCGCTAAAGAGAGCATTCCTTCAAGACAGACTTGTAGACACCAAGGAGAACACATCAGAACTGTACCAGTTTTAAGTTATAACATAAGAGTTTATTATAAGCTTATTATTGTGATATTTTAGAGTAACTTAATTTCTCTTAGAGAATATATCTATTTTAAAAACAGTGGTGCTCTCTTGATTATTACTAATACTTCTATCTTTATCTCAAAAATACATACAAGCCCTTATACAAAACCCTCGTGCTACTACAAACATACAACTCAACACACCCAAACACATTTCAGTACGTTAGAAATTACTTCATTCATAGCAGGCCTAATTTTATGGTCATTGGACGGTTTTAGGGCTTGGCATATACATCCTAAGTGATAGAAGTGTGTTTCTTATGACTTTGGCGTTGTATAGTGGTGATGCATGCAGTTTCCAACTGTAATACCAGATTTTGTAAGGGATAGAATGAGGTGAGTGATGGCGAGCAGGACTTGTTTGCGAAGGTCCCTGGTTAAGAGTCCAACAGCGTTGTTCTTCGATTTTTCTCTATTTTAGGGCAGCCACTATAGTTCATTGCTCAGTGATGGGCAGTAGTTGTCTGTAACGAGGGAACAACTGCTCGGAGAAGTCCGGCAGAGCACTGAGAATGCTTTGTAGAAATCAAAACGGAATAAGATCGTGTCAAATTTTCGAAATGGATTTCACACCGTAAATACATGTCTAAAGTGTGTCTGTGTGTGTGTAGAGAGAGAGAGAGTGTGTGTCAGAGGGTGGGAGAAAGAGAAGAGAGAAGAAAATAACTCAAAAACAAAAAATCTCACCACGTAGGTTTTCACTGCCGTATAAACTAAGATACGGTGAAAATTTTATATACCTATGTATACAACAAATTCTACTATCTACAAGACTTTGTGAACAATTAAATGTACTGCAAATGTTCTGAATTTGCATAGTTCCAAAATCTGAGATAAATCTGAAATTGGACTAAATCCGAAAACAAGTTTTGATAATATGCTTAAACTGGCAAGCATTCCCGCCATTTGGCTTTTAGGCTTTGATTCCCATAAGGACATAAACGATATTAACCCAACATCCTAAGAAAAGATGGCAAGTTACATGTTAATAGCGATGATGTGCTCGTGGAATGCCTGTTCTCGTAGTCCAATAAACATATCTGGTGAGAAACGTTCATACGATTTTCTCTTAATAACGTTAATACAACTTAATACAATTAATATGAATACATCAGAGATATTTTCCGTGATAGCCGGCTTCTTTTTGTGGTAATCGACCGGTTTCGGGCGTTCGCCCGTTAACAGAATGTTTGCGTCAAAACAGTGTGATAACACAGACTTGCTCAGAGCAAATTTAGTTGTTACACTGTTTTTAAAAAGTGTTTTTCTTAGGACCTGACTAGCTTAAGAGGGGATTCGTTGATATCTATAGTTAGGACATAACAAAAACACTTTTTAAAACCAGTGTATTCAACTAAATTTGCTTTTTGCAAGTCTATGTTATCACAAACTGTTTTCACATCCTGATCATGGGCGAACGCCCGATACCGGTCGATGACCACAAAAAGAAGCAGGCTATCATGGAAAATAATCCAGCTCTGCGAAATCAACCACAACAATTAATATGATGAGAATATTAAATTAATTATTTAAACTTATATATATTAAATATTATATAATAAAATTAATTTGCAATGCTTACAAACGTTTAGTTGAACTGGCGATAAAAAACGATTTAAGAGTCTATATTTACATCTGTACCTGAATAGAACTTTATAGCAACGCTTTCTGTGTCCACAAACAAATCTTGCAACAAAATATTTCAAATAAAAATGTTGTAGTAAGCATTCAAATTTAAAGAAAATCGTTTTATTCATTTTCGAGAAAATTCCAAATATTTCTAAAAAAAAACGAATTCTAGTCGCAATAACTTTACAGGAAAACTTAACTTCGCCTACCCCGCCCTCCGCCCAGAACGTTCCAAAAATGTTTTCCCCCCGGAAAAATCTTTCGAACAAAAATCAAACCGCAAAAAAAAGATTTGAAAAGTCTTTCAAACCACACTTCCGGTTGATCGATTTTGACCAAAATTTCGTATCAGAAGCGGAACATCTAGTTTGAACTTCTTGCGATTTTTTTTTTTTTTTGAGATTATTTATTTACAAATATTATTCAGAATTCAAGAGACCACAATTCAAAAATTTGACACGATCCAATACTTCTTCTTATCAGAAGAATGGGGGGAAAAATGGCCTCCCTTCAGGCCTTAGATCTTCTTGCATTATTGTAGCAATGATTTAGTGTTTCATTTGAAAATAAATCTATTTTTTTCTATGAACAATCTTTTGGATATTTGTTTAAATTATCTTTTTGTCTTACTTGCTTTTCAGTTTTATTTATTATCTTATCTTCGCTAGCTATATATATATATATTCTTCTTCATTAAACTTTACATATATATTCTATTTATATAAAGTAATCTTCAAATTTCCTATCGCTCCCCCACAGAGCATTGTAACTTACACTGCCTAACCACCTTCATACTAAAAGACAATTTTAAATTGCCTTTCAATAGACACGATTTATTATAATACTAATAGTTAAAAGTTTAATCACAATTTGTACTCATTTTTTTTTTCTGCTATAATACACGCGATGCACATACTTCTATAACCTTATAAAACCTCCCCAAATACAAATCAATCAGTGAGGTTTATGATATATACATATAGTTTGAAGTCATCTCTTTACACAAAAATCGGTCAGAACCAAAACAATGAAGCCATGCTACGACGGATAAAATCATAGGTGAAAATATTCACCTGGCTTTGTGATTCTTTTTCTCTTATTTGCTTTTCAGTGTTTTTTATTATCTTATCTTTTTATTATTTTTTCATTAAACTTTACATATATATTCTATATATGTAAAGCATATGTATATTCTATAGTATATTCTATGTATGTAATAGTATATTCTATATACTATTACATATATATTCTAATAGAGAATATTGTGGGAATATGAAACAATACATTTATTTATTTTTTAATCACTTAATTTATTATAAATTTAACTTATGCAGTTTAGTGAAAAGAAAATAATAAATGTCATTTTTAGAAGAAAAAAAAAGACTTTTATAAAAGTTATTATAAAAATATTTCTTGCCAGATTTTATGTTTTATTTTATATTTTAATTTTATATAACTTAGAAGATAATAATATATTACAGACGATAATAAAAACATAATCAGAAATAAGGTGAACGCACTTTGATTTATCTTTAATTTTTTTTTAAAAACATATATTTGTACAATTATTATATTTCGATGTGATAAGTATTTACAGAACCTAAAATGTAGCTCCGCCCCCAAAAAAATTTTAAATATAAAAAAAATAAATAATAATAATGTCCTCTTGGTGTTCATTAACCTTCCCTCCTATTAGATTATTGATCTCTGGAATTTTCCATATTATTCCCTTTTAATAGGATAAATAAAAAATCATTAATTAAATTATTTGTGTTGTAGGTTATTAGCCTGTGAAAATAAAAATGTAGGTCTCCACTAATCAAAATAAATATTTTGTGTAACGTGTCATACGGACTTGCAATACTCGCAATTGTAATGTAACAAATTTGCTATACACTTGTAAGGTTTATGAAAGTTAGCGTTGGAGGATTATACCTGTTAGCTGCTATCCTACGCTTATTTTAGCCCCATAGCAAAACATTTTAACGTCAGTTCAAAATTTAAGCCAAACTCCACATATCCCCAAGAATACGCCCCCCAAAAAACATTTTCTCTGGAAGTCGTGTTAAATAAAAGCGCTAAGCAGATCGTATACAAAGTGTAAAGGAAATCGGTCGACTCATTTTTTTTTTTTTACTTTCTCCTACTCCCAAGTAAGAGGAAGTAATGCGATCGTGCCAGATTTTCGAAATTGAGTTTTCACCGGAAATTTTGGTGTCTGCTGACTTCGAAAAGAAAAAAAATTTTTTCGCGAGTGGTCTGTATATGTCTGTGTATGAGTGTGTTCACAGAATATCTCACACAAAAAAAAAACGAAAATTCGCAAAAACTTCAGTTTTCAATTAAGGCACAACCATAGCCAAACACAGATTTCCGACAAAATCTATCAATCGGAAGTTTTGCGACTTTACTGAATGATTTTTTTTTCCCCCAGTTTTTCGTGATTTTCTCAAAAACGGCTCCAAAAGATTTTCTTTAAACATTGTATACTAGCTAACTCGGCCACGCTTTGCTGTGGCTCAGTCTGATTTTTAGGAAAGTAAATAGAAGTATTATAGTTAACACAGATTCAGCAAGAAAACATATCATTCAATTTAATACCCTACTTTGCTTTGGCTGTGCACTGAAAGGTAAGAAAGAAAAAAATGTTTTTGACTGAAAGTCTTTTTTTATTGTAAAGCTAGTGAATGGACTACATTTTTTTTGTTTGTCCGTTTTCTGCATAAACATAAAGACCAGATGGTTTACCGACTCTGGAGCATGCGACATATAATTGCCCATGAGAGAAGCATTCGTTTTCTAAATTCAAATCACACACTGCAAAGTTAGTCCTTGCGCTTTATTGATAGTCATAGCGAACGCAAGGCGTATTGGAAATTGAAGTCGTTTGATCGAATATCTCGGACTGCATATCTGTCGGAATGAGTGGTATTCGTGGAAGTAGTATGTCTTCACCTTTATGAGGTCCAATGAGAATTGTTGCTTCAATTAGATTATTCATCAATTTTTTAACTACTAATCGTGTACCATTGCATAACTTTGGCTGATTGATGTTTCGGAGTAATATAATTGGCACTCCAATTTTCAAATTTAGAATGTGTGGCTGTAATCCGGGAACATCGAGTGAATTAAGAAATTCTGTTGGAAAATTCAATACTTCACTTTGGTCTTTCACGGAGTAAATGGATTTATATGTCACTGTTTCACCTGCGATTCTTTTTAGACTGATGTTGTTCATATCGAGAACGTCGACATTTTTAGCCGCTAGAATGGCTCATCCACTTAACCATGCGTGATTTTGATAATTTGTTTCGATGCTTTGGAATACCTTGTCTACTGATTCTTCTTTTGAATGTACAATTTTGCAGGAATTAGATGGGAAAGTGATTTTTGCCGTTTCTGGATTTGTAGGAGCAGTGCCGTTACCGAGTTTGAGTAATTGTCTTGAAAATATGGCAGCTGTTGGATCGTTTTGAAGTTGAACTCGCATATTCGTTGATAAATGATTTTTTTTTACTGTACTCCAAAGAGTTGAATATTTCAAGCAGGCATGCAATTCATCAGCTGGTGTTGAGGGAGGTATCACTGGAAGCGTTTGCCTGAAGTCACCGGATAGTAACATCAATGCTCCACCTAATGGAACCTGATTATTTCGCAAGTCTTTCAATGTATGGTCTAATGCTTTCAATGACCTTGTGGGCCATTGCACACTAATCCCATACAATGATTTTGTACGCCCAAGGAACCTTTCCCATTCCTGATGTTTTAGAAATGTTACATGTTGGATTTACTGAGTAGTGCATGTTTAGTGAAAGTTTAAGAGCTGAAGGCGCTGTTCTACCTCCTTCCGCCTGAAGAAGCACGTGCTTACGCAATAAGGCCGTTTGAACGGATTTTAGGTCGGAATTTCCCGTTTCCGTGGGAACTTCGGAATAGAGGTACTTGTAAGTAGTTGAGAAAGAGGTTCAGAGAGTGAGCCACCATCGCAACGCGTCTGAGTCTGTCTGTTTCTGCCAACCTCGCAAAACGCTCGGAATTTCCCGTTTCCGTCTGAACTTCGGAGTAAAAAGTATATATAAACCTCTTATATAGAAATGCAACGTTGTGTAAAAATTTCAAGTCAGTCCATCGACTACTTTTCGAGTTTTGCGCCCACAAACATACGGATGCTGAATTTTTATATATATAGATTATTTAGATATATAAACATCTATCACTTTTATTTGGAACATTTTCCCGGGAAAATTGATTTTTGGGAGGTCCTGGGGAGGGGGGGGGGATAGCAGCATTATGTTTTCCTTTAGAGTAATATTTTAATATGTGATATAAAGTTTTTACCACTTACATAGTATTAATACACATTAAAACAATTGAGAGAATTTCAAATTTGAAGAAAATCGGTTAACCGGAAGTGCAATGTTACGGAATAGGTTTTTGAATTGTTTGGGGGGGGGGGATTTCCTCGCAAACGGTTACAACGATTTTTTTTGTTTAAACTCGCTTTTTTATTTGTGCTTGCTACATAAATAAGAAACATATCATTTTTATTAGAAACATTTTTCTGAAAAAATTCATTGTAAGATAGTTGTGCGGAATTTGTGACGTTAAATACATGAAATGTTATAGGCTGTTGATTCAGTGTTTTGGGTGCGCTTTTACTAGGCCATAATGTGTCACATTTCTCCCACCTGCCAAGATTAGTAGGTAGGTACTTATCCCCCCCCCCCACGACATTCTCTATATTTATGTTAGGACAAATATTTAAAAGAAAATTTATTTATTTTATAATTGTACTAACAGGAAGTAAGAGAAAGACGTGTGATTGTTTTACGTGAAAGCGTGAAAAACTGAAAAAAATTATTAAGCGAAGTCGTACTTCCGGTTGATGGATTTTGATCTTACCAGACGCTCAGTGAATGTTTTTTTTTAAAATACGATATTTTTTTTTTTTTTGGGATGTTCTTGGTGACCTATGAATTACGTTTTAAATGTAAACTACCCTTACAAAGCTATATATACTATGCTGGGTTGAGACAGTTGGCCCTGGCAGGTAAACAAATATAATCCCCTACCACTGTTTTATAATGTTACGCAAGCCCAACTATAAACGTAGTAATTTTTAAAAAAAAATTGTATATTATTTTATCTATTTGTCTATCAAGCACTAAGTGAAAGATCTATGAAGTTTTTACATCGGATTTATTATTATTATTTATTTAATTAATTATTTTAATGATGTAATAAACATGACGAATTAATTCAAATTATTTTATATAATGCGCATAGTTTTAAAAAAGATATCTTACTGGAATTTCTTTTAAGTTTATTGCTCCTTTTTTTACTTTTTATTATTTTTTTTTGTAACAATTTTAAAAGAATAATGGGAAAAAACAGAAAAAGGAAAACAGAAGTCATTATTTTATTTTAGTGATGTTGGTGGGAAAACAGGAAGAAAATTTATTGCGCATGTAACACAACGTAGAAGATTGTGAATCCCGCCCAAATGCCGCCCCTATACCATTAATCAATATAAACTAAACCAGAATTTATAATTTTGCTGGAAATATTAAAAAAACTATAAACTTAAAAAATAAATAAATAAATAAATAAGGGCTGGAAATTTATTTATTTATTTTCAATTTAAATTTTAAGATAATAAATTTCATTATAAAAATCTAATAACCTAATTAAAAATGTAAATAAAGTGAAAAAAAAAAACATATAAATACGAGATTTCCTTGACCTCGGCAGTTACAATATATTACGTAATGATTATAGAAAAAAAAAAGGGGGGTTGCTGAACACATATGCAAATTAGAACGTACACACACACATTATATTATAAATATATATATATACAACAAGTCCTTCTACGTATGTAGTAGTGGATAAAAAATAACTGCCGTTATTGGTCATGATCGTGTAATATAACATGGTCTTGCAGTGCTCTTGGTGAACTATAGTTGTGCCTACATATATAACGGTGATGGTATACATTTCCTTGACCTTTAACATTTTATTACTCCACCTCGCACAATTATAACGCAACTATTGTCTACTTTTTTCTTTTCTTTTTTTTTTTTTTTTGGCCATCCCACCTCAATGCATAACGGATTGCATTTTTATCTATAAATAAACATAAACTCATTTAAATTAGTTCCTTATTAGCAGTATTTTTCTTTCATTAGACTGCTATGTACTATCTCTATGTATTGGACTACTACGTACTTCTATGTTCTATGTACAAGCAATATCTCTACTTTTACTCCTAAAAAGAGCAAATATTGTGATTATTATTAAATTTTAAAAAATTAAAATTTTCCGGGAAATAGATGTCTTGAGATCCATGAATATGAGAGAGAAAAAAGGTTTTAGCTAGTTTCCTTTGTATGAAAACTCTCTGGCCAGTAAAAAGGACTCCCAGAGTGTTTTTTTTTTTTTTATAAAAAATGAAAAGGAAGTGACCAGCCTAGAACAATTAAAAATAGCTTACCATGCGATAATATTTTGAGGCTCCTCCAGTATGGTAAAGATGATCCTGCAACTCCAAAAGAGGTTTTTCCCTCTCTACGCCCGGTCGTTTAAAGCAAAGCTGCCATTCGACATCTAGCAGCTCAATACATCCTTAAAATATTGGTCCATTGGTCGCAGTCAGGAGTAAAAGAAGATCTTGTGTTCTCATATGTTAAGATGTTCAAAAATCATTGATGCTTTCCCACACCGACTACAAGTTGGGTTTCCCTAACTCATATCTGGAGATCCGTATATGGAGATGGAAATTGAGGTAGTTATATCCAGTGAGGACTTTGAAACATGTTACTGCCTCTGTTCTTGGTAAAGTGGGTGGTACGCGTTTTCCCTTATCCCAAGTGAACTTCCCAATTTTTGTCCTGTATCAGCTGCCTATACATTCTTTCTACGCTTTTATACTGTTCCTTTCTGACTAATCCTTTTGCTATATACGATTTTACCTGTAATCAAGTAATCAAATATTCGATTTTACCTATAACAGCAATTAAGAAGTTATATAGTGTAGACCGGTTTAGAAACTGCTACCATAGCTACTATAAATTACATTTTAAATCGTCTAAAACTGATTTATAATAGGGGGTAACCCTCCGTGCGCTAACTATCACTTTAAAGGTCTCTCAGTAATAGCAGGTAACCGTTCCCTTCGAGAGATTCTGGGAGGAGGGTCCAGGACAATAACAAATTTAACTAAGACGCACCGTTTTCAACATCTTTAAGAAATAAGAAAACATGATAAAAAATGAAATAATATTATATATAAATAATAAAATAAAAAGATATAAAAATATACTGTTTACACTCATATATATATATACACTCATAAACACTCATATATATATATATATATATATATATAATACTCATAAACACATATATATATATATATATATTGAAATGACTATAGCAGGATAATGGAGTTGATGAGGAGAGAAATTAGGTTTGATTAATTAGACGAGATATGAAGACGCTGTTATAATATAAGCTATAAGTTTACACAAAACTGCACGGCACTTGTAATGATTTTATAGAATAAAAGGTAAGAGTAGAGATATGACACGATGCGATGTACGGTTGAATCTCATAGATAGATGTCTAGATCTCTTACTGGCTTATACACAGGTTCTCCCCACTCTAGCCTGCTTAAGTCAGAGAGTACCAGAGAGAGTCCGTTTTCTCTCGGTCGGGCTTGGCTCTCTCTCTTGCCGTTACAGCAGCCTAACTTGGCGGCTTCGCGGACTGTGGCGCTCGCTTTTAACAAATTTTGGTAAGAAATTCGTAAAAGAACTGAAAATATGGGATACTAATGGAAATTGACGGGAATCTGCACAGCGGTTCCAACAAAACAAGGGCATAAAAAAAATGTAATATTCAATAGTGACATAAAAAGTGACACATTATTTAATATACCTATATATATATAATATGTATATATATATTGTGTGTGTGTATAATACGATACTGGAGTTATTGTGTTGCAAACAGTCATACAGACAGACAAGAGAAATCAGAGCTTTTAGCAAATTTACATAATCAGATCCCAGATTTATCGATCATCTTCTCCAAAATCCAGGCACTCAATATATATGAGGAAATAACCACCTGCTCTCGTTACTGATTTTTTTTTTTGTTGTAAATGAGTTAAAATTTAACCTCGCAGAAATATAACCTTTAACATTAAAAATTAAAAGGTAACCAATATTAAACCCCTCTAAATAGTTTTTGATTAAGGAAACATGGAGTTATATCAAAATAACAATTTCAGTACTATAACCTTCCTAGAAATATGTTGTTCTCAGCAATTATTGTGTTTCATATTAATAAAATTATAGCATACATTAAACTGTTAACAAATAATGAATTTGAAAGAAATAATTAATAAATGAATTAATCGAGAGAAAAAAAATACTAGAAATAGATGAATATATTATGGAAACCATGAGGGAAAAAGTTCATACATAAACAAAAACTCTGTTATTTACAACAAAATTCTGAACTGTGAACTAGATTTTCAACCTGCCAAGTACAACAAAATAATGCGCATGAGTTAGTCACCTTTAACCTTGAACCTTTGACCTTTTGACCTCACCTTTTGACGTTGTCCTAAACATTACTCCATCAATGTACATTATAGAGATTTGGTCCATCCCCCCCCCCATCGGCCATTCTGTAAAAATATGTGTGCAAAAAAATTATTTATCAAATAATAATACAAAACAACAAAATTCTGTATAATATTTCGTAACAAATAATTGCTAGTTTTTCACCTCTAATAGATAATTAAAAAAACAAAATGGGCTGTGAACTAAATCACACGACTTTCCTCTTTTTGCAATTTTTACGATTCTAATTATGAAACTTTTCTTCAAACTACACGGCTTTAGTGATAAGAACAGTATTTAGGGGTAAGGATTAGATTGTAAAGCAGCGCCTTGTGGGAACACGCAGCAATACTTGTCAGGCTAAGTGAGCCTTTCCCCATAATCCTGTTAATAGATAATTTATCAAACAGTGAATAAATTACTGGTTTTATATTATTATTATTCTCGAATTCAGCGATTTAACTGAACAAGAGTGTACAAAATTTTTAATCACATGGTGAATATTATCCTTCTTTTTACTTTCTCTCACTCCTAGTAAGAGGAAGTACTGTAATCGTGTCAAATTTTCGATATTGAGTTTTCACCGGAAATATCCGTTTTGAGGTCCCCTGAGTCCAAAAAAGTGGTTTTTAGCAAATGGTCTGTGTGTGTGTGTCTGTGTGTGTGTATGTATGTATGTGAACAGCATAGCTCAAAAAAAAAATCGTAGAAAGTTGAAACTTGATATTCCGTTTAGTTATCACCATGGAATCCGACGGTGGGTCATCTGTCAAAATTCCTCAACCGGAAGTACCACTTTACTAGTTGGTTTTTTTACGTTTTTGCGATTTTCTCAAAAATGGCTCCAACGATTTTCTTTAAACTTGCAATATCAACTACACATGCTAACAACTACAACTTTTATTTGAAACATTTCTCCGGGAAAATTCATTTAAGGGCACTTCTGAAGGAGGGGTGGGGTTAAGTTTCATCTAAAGTGCTATTTCAGTTTATTAGACAATTCTGCCATCTAAATAATCTTAATTAGAATTAAATATGTTGTTGAAATTCCGAGTTTGAAAAAAATCGGATAACCGGAAGTGCGTTTACATTACCACTTTACTAAATGATTTTTTTACTTTTTCGCAATTTTTTCAAAAATGGCTCCGACAATTTTCTTGAAATTGATACTGTAAACTAAACATGCAATGATCTACATCATTTATTTAAAACATTTCTCCGGGAAAATTCATTTAAGGGCACTTCTGGGGGAAGGGTGGGGTTACAGCTTCCTCTAAAGTACTATCATGATTGATTATATAATTCTATTATCCAAACAAAATTAATCAGAAATAAATAGATTGCTAAAATTCCAGTTTCAAGAAAATTTGCAAACCGGAAGTTTACTGAACATTTTTTCAGTTTTCGACGAATTTCGTTATATTTGGTACACAAACTATAACCTATGTCAATTATAATTTTGAGAACAGGAGTAAGAGAAAGTTGTGTGAGTGTTTCACACCAGATTTTTTTTAGTGGTAAAAAATTTGTATGATAATGACTGAGGCAGTGGGTTGGCGCAAGGATGGTGTTACTTCTTTATTTACTCAGTCTGATTTCAAAATTCTGGCGTTATACGGAAAATTGAAAATTTAAATAAATTTGGACAAATCGAAAATAATAGTTTAAAAAAAAAGCCATATAATTAGTAAATTAGAGAACTGGTATTTTGGTGAAAAAATATTTAAGGCATTGTTTTAAATTGTAACTTAAAAAATATAAATTTAAATTTAACACATACACACAAATGATTAGCTTTAAACATTTTTTTTTTTTTTTGGTACTTGGGGTCCCCTTCAATATTTGGGGTCAAATAAATTCAATATCGAAAATTAGAAATAAAAATTGTCATTATCACTTTGATGTTCCTCATTATTATTTTAATATTCATTGAAGAAAAATTTGTCTTCACCTTGAGATTTTTTTATTATCTAACCACATGTAAATATAATTACATAATTAGTAATATTTGTATAAGTAGATACTATTTTAGTGCATGTGCATTTTCCCCCCTCCAAACTCTGGCACTTCTAAAAGATATTCGGATGAACCTATAAAAAAAAAGAAAAAAAAAAAAAAAACAAACAAAAAAACGAATAATAATAGGATGTACGTCAGAATGAAGGTTATGAATTTTTACTATTTCCTGTTAACAGGCAAGGTCAACTGTTTATTTGTAAGAATTTTCAATTATTGAAATATTTATATAAATTGTGCCCGATGAAAAATTAATGAAGTAATAGGATAAAATTTTAACGCTTCGGATGGAAGAGAAAATGACAACTTTTTAAGTGTTATGGTCATAAGCTTCTGATCTTGCAGGTTATCGTTTTTTTTTTCACTCTCTCCCAGTTGCTGTTAAGACAAAGTATTTAGTTCAGAGAAAATGATTTGGTTATTTTTTTTTTGTAAAAATTTACTTTAGCAAGATCTCTGAATTTTAAAATTATTAGGGAGACCGGAAAATAATGTCGTTTCTGCGCATGTCGATATACATTTGTCATTTAACTACTCATTGTGTACTTCAAAGTCGCGCCAAAGACATCTTAAGCTTAGAGTGAATTGTTTAACTCGTTAATAATTAAATCTTAAACTTTTTTTTTTTGCAGCTTATGGTGAAATGGCTAGCCAAATACCAGAACAGGTACATATCCTAGAATTGTATGCTTTTTGAGTTTCACAAGAGTAGTAACACAACAGTTGCTACCAAAAACATTTGTGATGTTTATCCAAGTGCATTAGACGTTCGTAAATGCCAAAGGTGGTTTTCTAAGTTCAAATCCGTTAATTTTAATCTTTTCTACTCTTATCGATCAGGAAGACCAGCAACTTTAGACAATGATATATTAAGAGCGGAAGTGGAAGCAAATCCGTGTCAGACAATCGGGGAACTGTCAAACACTCTTAACCAACATCAGGGACATTTTCCGTGATAGGCTGCTTCTTTTTGTGGTCATCGACCGGTTTCGGGCGTTCGCCCTCTTTAGAAAGCGTTTGTCAGACAGTGTGGTAACACAGACTTGCATTTTCACAAGAGCAAATTCATTTTACACACTCATTCAGTGAGTGTAAACTGAGTGTGTAAACTGAACTTTCACACTGAGTGTGTAAAGTGAATTTGCTCTGTGAAAATGCAAGTCTGTGTTACCACACGGTCTGACAAACGCATTCTGAAGAGGGCGAACGCCCGAAACCGGTCGATGACCACAAAAAGAAGCAGCCTATCACGGAAAATGTCTCTGATGCTTTCCAGCTTTGCGGAACCAACCACCACAACAACTCTTAACCAACCTTTGGCGACCACCCAAGAACATTTGCAGCGGATTGGTTAAGTAAGCAGAGCAGGTGTTTGGGTCCTGCACAATCTGTCCGAAGAAAATAAAGCGAACCGGTCCACCACATGCAACTTATTGCTTCAGCGACACAATACAGAAGCGTATTTTGATCGCTTGATCACTGGAGATGAAAAATGGGTCCTTTATGATAATCCAAAACGCAAAAGGCAGTGGCTCTATCCGAATGAATCGCCACGAAGTTCAGCTAAGCCAGGTTCACAACCCAAAAAGGCGCTTTTGTGCGTTTGGTGGAGTATTCGCGGGGTCATTCATTTTGAAGTGCTGAAACCTGGAGAAACTGTGAATGCAGACCTTTACTCTGAACAAATGGATCGAATAAATCAATCTTTATTTGAAAAGTGTCCAGCGTTTGTCAACAGAAAAGGCGTTATTCTGCAACACGATACTGCAAGACCTCACTGCGCGGTCAATTCAAAAAAATTAATGAATTGGGGTGGGAGGTATTGCCTTACCCACGATACTCACCCGATATTGTGCCACCAGATTTCCATTTATTCCGATCGCTACAACATTTTGTAAGTTGCAAAAATTTGAAAATTTGGATGATATCCAAAATGCCATTTCCAGATATTTTGCTCAAAAAGCTATTGATTTTAATCGATCCGGCAATGAAAATTTGCACACACTAGATGGCAAAAAGTTGTTGAAAACGAGGGTGATTATATCATTGATTAAAAATAAAAACTTGTTAAAAATTTATCTGTTTTAATTTAATGTAAAAAAAAAGACATTAATTTCCTCAAAAAACAAAGCGAAGGAATAATCAATGCTAATATATGCTATTTTAGTTTGAAGTCAAACTAAATACGTGTGCGATAAGAAATGATAATAAATGTTCATATATATAGATAGAGGTTACACATACTAATAAACTATTAAGTTATATCAGTATAATTTTCAAAATGATTAAATTAAAGGTTAAATCTGCGTGAGAGGGGGAAAAAACTAAAATAGTTTCAACAAGTTTATATTACAGTGAGGAGTGGGGGGGGGATGTTTAATTGAGCTAAACTAACTTATTGTTAGAAAGAGAGAGAGTGAAAAAGAGCGGGTGAGAGTGTGTGTTACAACTATTTATTTAATTAAACTTATAAACAATCTAAAGATAGTGTGAAGAACGGTTCAAGGACAAACTGTTCATCCACTAAATATCCTTCCCTTCTTCCCCTTCCACGCCACTATATTATCTACTTAAATATGCATACTCATCCTTATTACTTACTAATTTTTAATAACAATATTTTCATTTCAAAATTTCAATTCAAACAATGTAAACTTCAAATAAAAAAAACTATAAAATGAATAGTTACATAATATTGTCCTCATTTCTCCCCACTCCTTCACCAACTAGGTAATATATTGCAATGAAATGGAATCTTTAAACAGAACAGGAAATTCAACACTATCTTATTTAGGTGAGATAAAAGGAGATAAATATTTTATTAGCTCTATTAAAATAGTCTATAAAACATTGTTATTAACACAAAATATATTTTATCTTACATTTTAGTTTAGAAATAAGACAACTAACTTAATATAGTTTAAATACAGTTACTATTTTGTGTTGACCCCTTAACAAACAAGAGAAGTCCTATAAGAAAGAATTTTTTCTATTTTTTGTATCTTTTCTTACAGATGTAAGAGAAATTTTTTTTAGAAATCTGTAAACGAAATATTTCAGAAACTATCTGTGATTTTATCCATGTAGAAGCTTATTTTTGTTGCTTCTGACCTCCTTCGTCTGAGTAAAGTGTTCGTCTGAGACAGAATCATAAGGTTGAAGTCAACATTCTACACAAACTTTATAGGCTTACTGTGGACGATAGTAGTAAATCCGAAACCGGTTCTGTTATGACAAACCTGGAAAAATAATTTCTAATCTTTTCCAATTTCGTATATTTATCGACAACCCTCCGAGTAAAACAATCATCTGAGTAAAAAGAGTTAAAGAGTCCACTGCTACCTAGAGGATCTATTGTGATACTCCTTGGTATTTGTGTTTGTTTATTGTATCGTAAAGGATGACAAAATATACTATTGCTGAATGTGCAGATAAAAGAAAGTATTTTTAACAGTGAAATCTGAGTGTTTGTAAGATTTGAACAACCTCAGTAAGGCAACGTCCCTGAAGAAGCAACTAGTTAGCTGCCTTTAGCAAAGCTACTTTGCTGAAAAAAAAAGCATTGAAAAAAATTAATAAATTTTTGATTTACTCTGATAAAAGAAGAATATTCATGTGGGTTTAGAGTGCCTTGAAAGTAGGAAAAATGAAGATCCCTTTTTCCTTTACGAAGAACTAGAAATATTATACAGGAAATAAAAGAAAATTAAATCTTCTCACGAAATAATTGATAATAGAAAAAAATAATCTAATAATTTTGCTGAATCATTGTAGTACAACACGTAATCAAAGCAAATAACCAGTAAATAAGATATAAATTACAACGAATTGTTATGTATCCTTTACAATTAAATTTTATTCAGAATTTAACTAGTTCATTTTTTTATTTTCTTGTACTACTGGATAAGCGGAAGTATTACATATTTCGAGGAAATACATATTTCGAGGTCTGCTGAGTATGGAAAAAATGTTTTTAGCGAATGGTCTTTGTGGATGTATGTGAGTACCAAATTTCTCAAAAACAGAAAATCGGAGGAAGCTCAAACTTTAGTATACAGTTTAAGGTACCACCACCGCATCTGACATGATGATGGTTTTTGTGTCAAAATCCATCAATCGGATGTGAATTAACGGAATTTTTTTTTTTCTTCTTCGGTTTTTCTCGTACGAAACACCAACGATTTCTTCAAATTTTCAATTTTATGGGTGCTGGTATAGTGTGCGCTCTACCTTCATGATTCTGGTTTATTTTGCACTACCTACAAAAATTAAAATTAAACCTATTATTTTCAAAACATTTATTATCACATCTAGTACTATATCCGTCCGTAGCATGCATATTACGGATAAAATATGCATGCTACGACAGATAAAATATCAGATGTTATTTATTTATTTATTTTTTTTATTAAAGCTTAACGTATTACAAAAAATACAATAAGCACATCAACAAATTCTAGCTGTGATGAAGAAACTGAGTTAACTTTAAATAAACTTTGTTCTTTATAATTAATGTAATGTACATATAACCAGGGTTAGTTAGTTTGAACAAAATTCTGTAACTTTCCACTTGTGTTCTAAATATTCAAGTAATACTGTAGAAAAATTTTTCTCTATCAGAAATCTTCTTATTACTTTTCTGAACTGTTTTTCTTCAATTTCTTTAATATGCGGCAAGTTATTTTATATTTTCCGAGACTTATAGTTGGAGACAAATCAGATTTTTTCAGTCTTTTAGTGGAATGTGTACGTCGTTTTTTGCTTCTTATGCCATATTGATGGAAATCATTTCTGAACACATTATTAGTATTATCTTTTATAGCCAATAAATTAGTGATAATAAACAAAGATGGCAAAGTTAAAAGAGAATGCTCTTTAAACAATGCTTTCAGCTATCTCTATTATTTTGTCTAAACATGGTTCTTATTGCTTTTTTTTTGTAGCTTAAAGACTAAATTACTATCAGAAGGTGCTCCCCATAGCAGTATACTATAGCTCATTTTAGAATGAAACAACCAGCATTGCTGGACCCATCCACATATTCGTCATTTATTATCACGGTTGAACCTTACTTATATCATCATACCTCATGACGGTAAGCGCGCGAAAATAGAACAGTGATCCACTTATTTTCTTGTTTGACTGGCTAAGGGTTTTTTTCTTTTTTGATCAACGGTTGGAACGGAGGCTGTAGCCCACCTTAAAAGAGATTATTGAATGCCTTAGTAAGGTTATTATACTTAATAGAGTAGAGCTCAATTTTATACAGTAGATAGGGCTGGTAGAGCGCGCACAGTATATCGGCACCAATAAATATCACATTTGAAACATTTTTCGGAAAAGTTGATTGGGGAATGTTAAGCTTTCCCCTACCAATTCAATACACTGTATGATTCCATTCTGTATAATATTAATACAAATTAGATACATTGATTAGAATTCTAATTATCAAGAAAATACGTTTAACAGAGGTGCACCTTTACAAAATTGGTTTGGAACTTAATTTTTTTTTTTTTAATTTTTATTCGGTAACGTCTGTAACGATTTTCTTTAAAATTGGAATGCTTGCTGCATAGAGAAAAAGCAATCCCTTATTTATTTGAAACATTTTTCTGGTCAAATTAATTTTAGGATGGTTCTGGGAGGCGGGGGATCCTTATCAGTTATATTGCTACAAGCTTTCTTTATTGAGACAGACGAGCTGCCTTTACTATTTACACTCAGTTTTACATGATAATCCCTACCCACCTTTTTTACTTTTCTTTCTTTCATTGTAAACTCAACTCGTGTGAGTATTTCACAGCATATTCATTTTATTTTATTTTTAGCAACAATTTATAATAGACGCACTTTTAATTATCTATTGCTAATGAGAATTTATTCACAAAATTTATTGATAAGAGGAGACCAAAAACAAATGTCGGAATTTAGAGAATTAAACAATAAAAAAAATAAACTTGAAAATAAATTGTGTAATTTTGTGAGATATAAAAATTTTGAGAAGAGAAAAATATAGTAACCTTGGAAAGATGTGCCAACATCCTTGACATTGGTCAGATCTATCTTAATAGTCTGGCACCATACATACATACATACATACACACACGCTCCGTACACTTCTCTCAGCTGGTGATTATTTAACAGCTACTTCTCTTTCTCACTAATTCCTTTGGTTCCGTCTAAAAAAAAAAAAAAAAAAAAAAAAAAACACTTTCCACACATAGAGAAACAGGCACACAAACACTCACGCCAATAACTATTTGGTAAAATGAAACCTGATATTAATCCCAAATAAAAAAATTAAAAAAATGTGGTGTGAAAATCCTCACACAACTATCTATTCCCCATCCGTTCTCTTACCCAGTTTTCAAAATTGTAATTGACAAATTTTATAGTTAGTATACTAAATTTAATGAAATTCTATGGAGTTTGTCGAAATTCGTCGAAAACTGAAAAAAAAAAACTGTTCAGTAAAAGCGCACTTCCGGTTACTAATTTTCTTGAAACTCAGAATTTTGGCCATCTATTTATTTCTAATTAATTTTGTTTGGATCCCATATGTATCTGAAGCCGTCAAAACTAAATATAAAAAATTCTATGTCTCTCTTGCTCTCAACTCTAATCCTCTTGTTCAAAATCTCGCCTCCACAACTATACGAGATAATCCACCCTGTCGACTGAGCAGCTGTTGGTCCCGCGGTCACCTCCAGCAATAGGAAGTAACTCCTCCAACAATAGGAGCTTCTCTCCTCCAGCTAATTACGTTATTCATCATCACTCATCATCATATTCACTTATTATATTTATTCATGTAGATTGTGTATTTCAAATAAATAAATAAACAATTTTTTTTCTTTGGATGTTAGAATTGTAAAATCAACCTGACAGCACTTTAGAGAAAAACATCACCCCACCCATTCCCCCAAAAGCCCCCTTAAATGACTTTAATAGGAGAAGTGTTTTAAATAAAAGTTATAGCTCTTTATACATAATGAGTTTAAAGAAAATCGTTGGAGCCGTTTTTGAGAAAATACCAGAAAAGTGATAAAAATATTTTATTAAAAACGCACTTCCGGTCATCCGATTTTTTTCAAACTTTTCAACAACATATTTAATTCTAATTAATATTATTTACATGACAGAATTTTATAGTAAACTGATATAAGTACTTTAGAGAAAAACCTAACCCCACCCCTCCCACAAGAGTGCAACTTAAATGGAGAAATGTTTTAAATAAAACTTGTAGATTTTTGTATGTGTAGTTGATATAATAATTTTGAAGAAAATCGCAAGAAAGTGAGAAAAACCATTCAGTCAAGTGGTACCTCCGATTGAGGAATTTTGACAGATGATTTACTGTCGGATTCTATGGTGATAACTAAATAGAATATCAAGTTTCAACTTTCTACGGTTTTTAGTTTTTGAGCTATGCCGTTCACATACACACATACACACACACACACACATAGACATTTTCTAAAAACCACTTTTTTGGCCTCAAAACGGATATTTCCGATGAAAACTCGATATCGAAAATTTGGCATGATTACAATATTTCGTCTCACTGGGAGTTCGAGAAAGTAAAAAATCAAATATAAGTATAATATTCGCATCACTTCTTCCCCTGAACTGTGATTTTCAAGTTGCTCCAAAACTTCCTGTCGGATTGTAATAGTGAAAACGAAAAATCTAATTAAAATTGTATGCGGTTTTCATTTAATATTGAGATGTGTAAAATTTTCAAAATTACCTTTAATGTATAGGGAATTAAATTAATAATTCTGTATTTAAGTTATTACAGTGGAATTCACAACAAACATATTTATGAATACACAGCGTAATATTTTATAATATATATATTATATATGTTTATACATATCTATGTACATGTCTGTATTCATGTATATAAGTATTATATATTATGTACTTTTTTTATTTTTTTTTTTTTACACAATAGTACCCCTACCAAGAAGGATTTATTTCAGAAAAATTCTAATTACATATATTACATGTATTAAATAAACAATTAAAAAGAAATGTCAGATATATAACAATGATCAACACATGATTACTTATCAAACAATGCCAGACCAGATAAAAGTGAAAGTATCTCAAATCAAGATAAAAGTACATAACAATTTTAAAACCAATAGATATGAAACAAATATAAAGCAAAAAGAAAAAAAATATATAGACCAATATTGCATAATAAGAAAATCAAATTCAATTGAATTAACGAAAATGATGGAAGTCCATAAAGCTGGGACGAAGCAGAAGTTCACCAAGTCTAATATATAGTAAGAACCACTAATATCAAAGCAAACTAAAGATTTAGCAAAAAATATTGTAAGTTTAAAGAAAAAAAATTTAAAATTTAAAATTAAAAAAAAAAAGTGATATAAAACACTAACAATAACAGAAGACAATAATCGATCAACTGAGTTTCTGAACTTTGAAACAATCCCGGCACGCAAACTATCAACAGAGACCGGCTGAGCTAACAGGTTGTTATCACAAGTTTGTCTATAATTGAATAAAAAAAAAAAAAGCTTTGTTAGTAGTATACTTTTTTAGCCTAGAACGCCTTAAATACGTATTTATACGTTTTCAAAGTTTAGAAAAGCGGAAAAATTAGTTTAAGAAAAATTGTTTGTCTACTAAGAGCCGGTATTTGTGGAGAAAATTGCAATAATAACACGATATTATATTAATATTTAGTCTCTAGCGTGTTACTATTATATAGGGAGTGTATCCCTTTAAATAGTCAATTCAGCTTTATTAAGTGGCCAAGACAAGTTTCTTACGATATATTAGTAACTTTATGTCATTAATGGCAAAAACAATGTACAGCTGCAGAAGCTACGGGTGCTCTATGTGAAATCGAAGGAGAAGTTGTCCTTGAACAGCAAACTGCGTAGCATTGATTTCAAAAATTTATTAGTGGTGATACCGTCCTAGACAGAAAGATAGGTACAGAGCCACCATCATGTGACGTTGATGAGGCTTTACGGGAAGCTAACCCACAAGTAATCGTGCACTTGCTGCAGAACTGGCAATGTCTAACGACACCGTTAGCTGCTATCTCCATACTATGGGAAAAACAAAAAGAAGATGAATAGTGTTACATGAACTTACATTTCAACAGGTCGCCAAGAGTATGGATAATTGTAAAGTTATTTTAAAAAATCCATCTGACTACGCTTCAATAAAAGAATAGTATGTAACTGATAAGAAGTGGATTTACTGGCGAAATCCTGAGACAGGTGTTCCAATGGTTGGAACGCATGAGGGTAATTGGAGATTATAATGGAGTTGATTAAGAGAGAAATTTGGTTAGATTAATTAGACAAGATATGAAGACACTGTTATACACAAACTGCACTGGACTTGTAATGATGAGGTGAGAAATTGGGATTGATTAATTAGACGAGATATGAAAACACTGTTATAATATAGCTATCAGCTTACACAAACTGCACTGGACTTGTAATGATTTTTATAGAATAAAAGGTTGGAGTAGAGATATGACACGATGCGATGTATGGTTGAATCTGATAGATAGATGTCTAGATCTCTCACTGACTTATATACAGGTTCTCCCCACTCTAGCCTGCTTAAGTCAGAGAGTACCAGAGAGTGTCTATTTTCTCTCGGTCGGGCTTGTGTTCTCTCTCTTGCCGTTAGAGAGATAAAGTGGATGTTGTGCGTTTTCTGGAAATATGAATGTGTAATTTTTCAGTAATTCGTTTCCGATGGACTTTACATGAAATCCTACGATCTTTACTGCCAATAGCTGGATAGAATGTACTGCAAAAATGGCCCAGTGTTATCCAAGCTTTGGTCAATCGTAAACAAGTTTTGTTTAAAACAAGATAATGCTCGGCCACACACACACTTCCTCTCAGACTAAAGAAAAGAATTGAGAAACTTGATGGCATTGAACTTCCTTTACCGCCCATCCTATAGTTCAGACTTAGTTCCATCCGGCTACCATTTGTTTCGGTCCATGGCACAGTTACATTGCGGGCATAAATTCAATAATTTCACCAAAGTTGAAAATGGCGTGCAGTAGTTTTTGTAATTTTAAACCGAAAAATGACTAGGGATCTAACAGTAGGTAGGAAGATGGCTTACATAGTCAATCAAATGGGCTATATTAACTTTTCTCTTATTATATAAGAGAAAGTAAAAATATGACTATCTACAATTATTATTTTAATTACAGTAAGAGAATGTCGTGTGAATGTTATACCAGAATTTTTTTGACAAAAAATGTATATTGGAGGAAATAAAAAAATAAATAATAAATAATTAATAAAATTTCATTTGAACAATAATTTGTACAAATTTATAATTATGCCAAAAAAAAAAAACTATCAGAAGATGCGCAATTTATTATCGATTTTTTCACCTTGACATTTGTAATAAAAAGATATCTTGAGTACCAGGTAATTTTATATAAATATATATACATAATATTCAAGATGTCATTTAGGTTTATTTAATAGATTGTAAATGAAATGTTAATCTTATCTAAAAGACTCAATTTTAAGGTTAAACAATTTTAAAATTGAGTGTAAAGAATTTTTTCAGACAAAAGAGTTTAAATAGACCAAAAAAAAATTACAATAATTGTAGAAGCTACAGAAAAATCCATTAGCGAAATGAATAAAGAAAAGTTTTGCAAATTGAAAAAAATAACACAAAAAATTATCTATATTTACTTTAATAAAAAAAAATGCAATTTGGTCCCGATATATTTAATATACCTAAGTGCGTTGTGACATTATACAGTAAAGGATACCATACAAGTGCTTTTTTGAATCTTAATGCATTGAAAAAAAAGCAAAAAAACCGGACAACCAAATCAGCATTACAATGCAGTATCATTGCCATAGAATATTTCTCTAAGTGCATTTTATTGCATCTAGTAACAACATAAGTGGTTATGTCAAGGATTATTGAAATATCTACACTGGGACGTTTGAGGATGTATTTATTTTTATTTTTCTAAAGATTAGATTAAAAAGAAAAATACCTCTCCACAAGTTTTTATCATAAAGCTTAACATATCACAAAAAAAAAAAAAAAAAAAATCAAGAAACTGACTTGTGCAATAATTTGTTGTTAATGAATAACTTAAATAATTTTTTTTGGGGGGGAGCATCAAATACTAAGTTCATTAGCGCCTTGTTAATAAATAATTTATAGAAAATGTGGGTGGGTCTGCAATGCTGGATAACATCTAGTGTTTTATCCGTCGTAGCATACATATTGATTTTGTTCCTGAGCGGTTTCGGATTTTCATCCATCGTCAGAGCAAATTCACCAAGTCCGTGTAGAGAGTTCACTTCAACGTAATGTTTCTGTCGATGGATGAAAAGCTGAAACCGCTCAGGAACAAAATCAATATGCAAGCTACGACGGATTATTTAAATGTTACGTCGTTAAAAAGAAAATCTAGAGAGAAACCCACGACTTTCTCTTACCGCCATGATTCCAGTTCTAATAAAAAAACACTTGAGTTTCCGGCTTGAGACCGCATCAGTGGTTTGCTAGAAACCAACGTTTCGCCCATATTGCAATGAAACTTTTCTCAGGTCGTCACCCCTTGAAAGCAATGAAGCTTATATCAAACTGACAAAAAAACTTTGTTTCGCACTTAAAGAACGTTTATAACAAATACTTCCGGCAGAAACTCATTTTCAAAAAGTTGGTACAATCACAGTCTTTCTCTTTCAGCAGTAAGGTAATATAATAAAATTATAATAATAATGGTGATCGAATAAAATAATAATTTTTAAATGCTAAAAAAAACAAAAAAAAAAAACATTCAGATTGCTGGCTTTGTATCCGATGCTTTCTCCTAGCTTTTGATAGGAGCTAGAGATAGCTTTTAGGGGGGGAAGCTTGCTCTAAAGTTGTTGCTCATTCGTTCATGTAGTGAGCGTGAGAGAAGAGCGTAATATGTAGTTGAAGTGCGACTGGGGTTCAGGCTCGCATAGGCTGATTTTGACCAGCTCCACCGCTTAGGTGGCGAATTTTTCTCAACAAGGACAAAGTTTCCGTTGGAGATTTTTAGTGCTCTAGGCTGCTTAAACTGTACAAAACAATGAAATAGTTGTTTAGTAGAAAGCTTATCGTGGCTCCTAGAAGTCCTAGTTGTAAATTTTTCGGGATACACGTTTGAAATTAAAATTATTTCCCTATACTCGAGAAATTTGTGTACAACTTTAAAATAAACGTAGTGGGATGTTTGTAAGGCAAAGGAGAGAGAGAAAGGGGGAGAGAGAGAGAGAGAGTTAGAGAATTGAATTACACTCACGATTCACTGGTATATTAATTGTACAAGGAACTGTCAGGACTTAAAAATAAACAAGAGAAAGAATAGAACAAGAGTAATGGAGCGAAGCAACGTGGCAGAGTATGCGTGTGGAGTGTTGTCTTCTTGAAGGCTTGAAGATATTACATTTTTCAATAGAAAACTCCCTCGCTTTTATGGTGGTCGATCTTCTTGGATTCTGCTAGGGGTAAGTAGGCGGATGTTGATTCTCTAATGTATAATGTTGGCAGCACAAATTGGGATGTGAAGTATTACTATGCCTCCGGTGTAAGTTACGTGTAAGTGAATGGAATTTTGTGAGTCAATCACAAAAATTATTAGGGCTTCTGACCGAAAACTTCTTCTGTTAATAATATTAAAAAGAGAAAAAGAACGAAATTATCAAGTGGGCTCTTATTACAAATTTTATTAGTCTTTGAAAACATTTTTTTTTCTAACTGACGAAGGCCAAAAAAAATCACAATTAATAGAATAAGCCAAAACTGCTAGCATAATATGTAAATATTATTATTTTTACTTCTCTATTTAATCTACAACTATTTGTTAAAAAAGTAAAAAGAAACTTGTAAAAATTAGTTTGGCAAATGTAAATCTGTCAGAGAGAGAAACTGAACGGGGGGAGTATCTGTGGAAGGAGGGAGTGTCATGTTAGAAATTTATTTGAAGAACAAAATATAGAAATGGTCGAGGGTTTAATAGGAGAAACGGGAAATAGTAGCAGGAGTTTAGTTTTAAAAGTATATTATATATACACATATACTACATACATACACACATGCACATATGCCTTCAGCAACCTCGGATAGTTACCACCTGCCAAATATCTGGGTCAATGTCAAATATACCAGAACATAATGGTACAAATAGTTGGCGCTAGGGGGAGGGCAGTTCGCAGCCGACTAGATATTTCTTTAAAACTAATAACTTTAGACACCTCTCTCATTCTCACATTACCCTTCCTTCCTAACTGTTCCAACTGTAATTCAATTTTCTAACCAACTATTTTTAGTATTATTTTAAAATTCAATTCCATTTATAGATGAGGTGAATATTTTTTACTCTCTCTCTCTCTTACTCCCTGATATGAGGAAGTGTTGCGATCTTGTCAAATATTCAAAATTGAGTTTTTACCGGAAATACATTTTTGAGTGAGAAAAAAAATGTATTTGTGTATTTGTGTGTGTATGAACAAAAAAAAAAATATAAAAAATTACAAGAAACTGAAATTTGATATTCCGTTCAGTAACTACTATTACATCTTATAAAGGTTTCCGTCAAAATCCATCAACCGGAAGTGGAACTATACAAAAATTTTTTATTCTTCAGATTTTCGCGTTTTTCTGGAAAATGTCTCCAACGATTTCCTTTAAACTTTGTATGCTATTCTATACACATAAATACCTGTCATTTTTAGTTAAAAAATTTTCCCGGGTATATTGATTTTTATGGGTTCTTCTGGGGGGACAGTAGCATTCGGCTATACACTAAAGTATGTTTCTGTCTTTCAACCATATAATGGATGAGTTGGTTGGAGAGAATTGGTTTGTTGATTTGATAAATTAACAAGACTTGGTTAACACTGTAATATAATAATGAATTACACTCACTGCCTGGACTTTACAGTAAAGAAGGTAAAGTGGAAGGGGTAATGACACGTTGTGACTGGTGAACTATCTTCTGAACTAATTTGAACTATATATTCTCTGGGTCCCGTCGCTGTATTTATATGGTTTTCTCCCTCTCCAGTCCGAGAGAGTGCCTGGCATTTTGTTTCTCTTTCTCTGTTGTCTTGGTTGCTATTACATCATGAGTTGGTTGGTGAGAATTGATTTGGTTTGATGAATTAACAAGATTTGGTTAACACTGTAATATAATAATGAGTTACTCCCATTGCCAGGACTTTACAGTAGAGAAGGTAGAGTGGAGGCACGTTGTGACTGGTGAACTATCTTCTGAACTAATTTGAACTATATATTCTCTGTGTTCCGTCGCTGTCTCCAGTCCGAGAGAGAGTGCCTGGCATTTTGTTTCTCTTTCTCTGCTCTCATGGTTGCTGTTACAAACCACCTATATAATACTAAGATACATTAAAATTTTTCATTCTTCCGCGACCATTGTCAAGTAAAATGCTTAGCTCTTCGGGTTGACATGGCGTCAGTTGTTGCTGTAAAGCGACGTTTCGCCCATAGTGAGGCTTTATTGAGGTAGTGACGCCTACATCGAATGTACTTTCAACCCGAAGGCCCAAGTGTTTTACATTAAAAGCATTGGCAAGATTCCGAATTTGAAGATAATCGGGTAACCAAAACTGCAACTTTACAAAGTAGGTTTTTGAGGTTTTTTTTTGGAATATTCTCGAAAACGACGATAACGATTTCCATTAAACGCTAACTGCCGAGATCCGTCGCTGTCTCCAGTCCGAGATCTATAACAGTTATTTGAAACCATTTTCCAAAAAAATTAGTTTTAGATAGTTTAAAGAAATCTGCGATAAATTTGAAAAATTGTCTGCTCAATATTATTGGCGATATCTTTTGAACTACAAAGTAATTGTCCCACTATCACCACTATACTTAAGTTAAGAAAAATCAGTAAATTTGAAAAATAAAGAAAATAGGTCATTTTATATAAAAACTGCTGAGAGGAGCGGCTTTGGGAGGGGAAAGGGAATAAGAGCGATAGAGCCATATTGGCTAAGGTACTTCGCCTTCGAGTACCCATTAATAATAATAATAATAATTCAAGGGAAGGGATTAGCTCAGTGGTAGCGTATTTATGCGGAGGTCCCGGATTCGAGTCCATTGCTACCTCTTAGATTTTTTCTTCCTAGGAGCCTCTACAGCTCACTGTTCAGCTCACTCGGTGATGGACACTGTTGTCTGTAACGAGAGGGCTCCTACCACCAATGATCATATTATATGTTAACGCGCAGTAAATTGTAAGAGAAAATTGTGTGACTGATTCACAACAAATATTTGTTTTCTTTCATCTAAATGTTACGCAATATTGGGATAAAATCTGTACAAATTTTTTGTCTTCAGCAAATTTAAAAGGGGCTTTTCTACCCTGCGGAAGTGTTATTTTACTGCAAAATACGAATAGAGCAATGCAAAATAAGAATGAGTTATAAGTGTTTCCTTTCCGACTTTTTACTTCTACGTTCTTTTGTATTTTTAGTATCTTTTACCCCTGGTAAGTGGAAGTATTGCGATCATGCCAGATTTTCCAAATTCAGTTCCGGAAATACATGTTTTGAGGTCACCTGAGTACGAAAAAAATTGTTTTCAGCGAATAATCCATATGCGTGTGTGAACAAAATATTTCAAAATGAAAAATGGCGGGAAGCTCAAACTTGGTAATCTGTTTAACTTTTATTTGAAAAATTTTCCCGGGAAATTAGGAAAATTAATTTAGTTTTGAAGGTCCAGTATTGTTAAGCTTTCCTCTAAAGTGTCACATCAGTACAATGGCTGGTTCTGCCATCTATACAATATTAACAGAAATTAGAAGTGTTGATGGAATTTCAAATTTGAAGAAAATCGGTTGACTGGACTGGACCTTACAGAATAGGTTTTTGTGTTTTTTGGAATTTTTCCAAAAAAGGGTGTAACCATTTTTCTTTTTTAAAAAAAGCTTGGAGGGTTCGCTGCCAGAATAAAAACTTATCACATTTTTTATTTGAAACATTTTTCTGAAAAGATCGATTTTACCGTGGTTTTTAAGGATCTGACAGGTTGGGATTTAAATTTGCATAAGCTAAGTTGGGATATAAGTTAATAGTTGGTTTATTAACGGGTCATTTCCAGCTGAATAGGCACATGCACCAACTACCACTTGTAGAGAACGCTTTATGCTGATTCTGCAAAGATGAGGAAGAAACCACGATACATATCCCCTGAGAGTGTGCCTACCTGATCAGGATTGGTTTGAAATAGAGCGCTCCACATAAGACCGTTCATATGGCTGTATAGAAGTAAAACCGCTACCAGCTTTTTTATGACCAGCCCAGCTAACATTGTAAATGCTTTAATTTTAAAGAGAATTGTAATAATTGGGGGAAAAAAAAGTCCTGTGAGTGTTTCATGCCAGATTTTCATAAGTTCCAAACCCTTCTGCGGATTAACCAGGAGCGTGAAACTTCTATCAAAGGTTCGATGGAAGAACAGCGTCTGCAATAGTGGGAGAGAACACCAGGACAGTGGCAGACTAAATTCTTTAATAAGAGACATTTGCGTAAATTCATCAGGGACCTACTAAACCATAGCCGAAGGGATATAAGGTTAATAGATGGTCTATTAATGGGGCATTGCCAGCTGAATAGGCACCAACTATCACTTGCAGACAACGCGCAATGCCGATTCTGCAAAGCCTAGGAAGAAACCTCTGTGAATGTGCCGGCCTGATCAGGACAAGGTTTCTTCAACTAAGAACAAGCAACCCCGAATCCAGGTGCTTCATGACGGAGCCGCTTTTAGCTTTGCTAGGCTTGATTAAAGGCGCAAAGCCGAAGGATGTGGTGTAACTATAAGGGATCCACAATAGACCTAGTAGGTCGCAGTGAAACGAGTTTCGCCGACCATTTATCAATCTAATCTAATCATACCAGATTCAGTCGAAATCGGAAATTGACGAATGCAAAATAAGAATGAGGCGAAAATTTTCCTCCCAGACATTTTATTCTACGTACTATTAAAAAAGGAAAAATTGTCTTGCTGGATACAAAAAAAAAAAAAAACAATATCGTATGAACTTTAGAATAGTCACATTTCCGGTTGATATATTCTGATCAAAACTTTAATATTGACCCTTACAGTGATGTAAACAACAGGATATCAAATTAGAGCTTATTGTAAATTTTCAATTTTAAGTTAAATTATTTTCAAGATAAATAATTATAAATATTGCCTTCATCTTGAAATTACAAATAATTAATTTATTTGAATATTATATTATTAAATATCATAGATAACCTATAAAAAATAGAGACAAACAATAAAACAAAGAACGCAAAAGAAAAATAAAGAATTACAACAATAAAATTCCATAGCGGAAGATAATAATAATATAATAAAACAATTGACCATGGCCTTGGGATAGCGCCTGAATGTGTGATAACGAATTTAAATTATTGGTATTAAATTGATTATGATTATATTACTGTTATTAATATTATTATTATTATTATTTATAAACTAATTAATTTATCATATTTGAAAGTATTATTACTGCTAACAATCGTACATACAAATTATACGTAATATATTATAATATTTAATAAAAATACTATACATTAGTTTTAAATAAAGAAAATCTGGTGTGAAACACTCAAACAATTTTCTCTTACGGCAGTTTACAAAATTATTGTAATTGACTGATTTGGGGATTTCACTATTGCACTATTGTACTATTATGATTATACAAATTTATTAGTATTACTGGTATTCTATATATCAAAGCTGTGTTGATAAAGAAAATTCTGTCGAAATATAAGCTCTTGGAGACAAGATTCTTAATCTATTCACCTAGCTCTACGAACACTTCCGAATCAAGGAATATCACAAAAAAAAAAACTTTACAAATAAAATTCAACATCACCATCATCAATTTCTACTATTACACAATTTTCAACAAGTCTCAAAAAAGAAGTCAAAAGAAGAAGTCTTAATACATCAAGAAATCTTAAACAAAAGTCTTAAAACCATCAAGAAAAGTTTACCGAATATCTTGTTTGTAATTTATGTAAAAGTTTTGAACCCAAAAATGTATTTGATTACTCTTAGGATGTTACTTTTTTGGATTTTTCTTTTTAATTTAAGGCGCGTCAACATCTATGTGAAGCTGTAGAAGCTCCTAAGAAGAGAAAATCTAAGGGCAGCACAGCTGGACTCAAACCCTGGTCCTCCGCGTGGGAGTACAGTGCGCTAACCACTTACCTATCTCTTCCCACTCAGGATGTTATTGTTTTGCATTTTATTAAATGTATGTAATTAAATATTATTAATATTGTATCCTATTATTATGCCATTATATGTCATATATTAAATGGTTCCATGTAGAAACAAACAAAGAAATAAATAAATACTCTACAATATGCGAGTTTCTTTCTCTTACTTCATCCGAACAACAATAAACCCTTAATACTAACAATTATATGCGTGGGGGGTGGAGTTGTTCGCGTCCGAGATTTTTCTCACGTGCCCCCTTGATATCCACCTAAACGAACAACATCAATCACCATCGCAGCCTAACTTCTTTTATACTGGACCGCGCGAGGTAGAATGGCTGAATAGCCGAAGTCGTGGCGTAGAAAAAAAACAAAAAAAAAACTAAATTATATAACAAATGTCAATCAATATCTTAGATATTATATTAAGACAAGAAATCATAAGAAAGTTACTAGATTTTTGAGCGTAATTAACTTATAATTCCAAGGTCACTGCAGCATAACAACGAATTTATAGACAATTACAGATGAATATCATTACATTAATTATTACGACGTAATATTTAAAATAACAAATTTGTCATTATATATCTTTTCATGGGTTTCTCCATCCAATATTGTTTACTAAAATATTGAATTGTTGACTAAAACTTATTTCTGGTTTACTATTTCCCATATTAACTGATCCATTTGTTTGTATAATTTATCATAATAGGAAATTTCTTAGGAGCGGTTTTGGGAGGGGAAAGGGAATAAGAGCGATAGAGCCATATTGGCTAAGGTACTTCGCCTTCGAGTACCATTAATAATAATAATAATTCAAGGGAAGAGATTAGCTCAGTGGTAGCGTATTGGACTCTTATTGGTCCCGGGTCGAGTCCATTACTACCTCTTAGATTTTTTCTTCCTAGGAGCCTCTACAGCTCACTGTTCAGCTTACTCGGTGATGGACAGTGTTGTCTGCAACGAGAGGGCTCCGACCACCAATGACCATATATGTTAACGCGCCTTAAATTAAAATAAATAATAATAATAATTCATCTTAAACATCCCATCACAGATCACAATAAAAAGAAGCAAACTATGACGGATAAAAAAATCCCAGAAGCTAAGATGCTAAAATTATACTGACAATGAAACCGGAAGTTCATCTTGATTTGTATATATGCATTAAGATGATGTAACACAACAGATCCATCTGTTAGTTCACTTGAAACATCTGTTTGTTGGACTTTTGAGTCGGATGTAAACACTGTGAATTAAATTAAATTAAAAATGTTTTTTTTTCTTTGTTATTTTTGTTTTAATGTTAACTGTAATTAAAATAGAAAACAAGTTTCATATTTGCATAGAAAATTGTAATTATTTGAAAAATGAGATGTTATTATTTAATAAAAACTTATTTATAAAAACAAATGACCTTTATAAAAATAATATTAGTTAATTAAATAGAAGAAATATGACCCAATTTAAATAAAGAAATGGAATGAAGCCATAATAAAATGCAGACTAATAAATCTTCTTTGTTAATAAGAATGTACAAGTCATTAAAATTATTAACAATATATTTCAATTTCTTTGAGGAAGCCATCAACATTTATAAAAGTAACTTTTGAATATTTTTCATTAATTATAACATACTCAAACCTGTTAGACAATTTATTGCTGTTCTAACGTCTATATAATATTAAAGTATATTGAAGGCATTGTTGGAATTCGAAAAATAAAGAAAATCGTTTAACCCGGAAATGCAAATTTAGAAAATAGGTTTTTTGGTTTTTCGGGAGGGGGGAGTGAGGGCATTTTTCTTGAAAACGCAGAAGATTTCCTTTAAACTTCCAATGCCAACTGTACAAACGTAAGCGTATCGAATTTTTTTATAACATTTTTCTGACAAATTTGATTTTTTGTGGGGGGGGGGGGAGGATCTGGCAAATCTATGATTTGAGCTAATAATAATTGATATTGCAAGTTTTAGTAGAAGAAGAAAGGCACTGCCATACTGTAATCACGTTTAGGGAAATTTATGCCCTAAAATCTTAAAAACCATAAATCCCTTCAACTATTAAGTACATTCATACATACATAAAAAGTGTTGAATGTTGTAATAAAAAGTACACATTTCAATAGAATTTATTAATTGCTATAAGAGAAAGTTATGTGAGTGTTTCATAACAGATTCCCATCCCGCTCCCATGAATTTTTATGGTGAACAAGAAATATTTCAGAATTTGTAGTCAAGTTTGGTGGTGGTTTAAAATCAAATCCACTGTAATCGAGATGTATTTGTGTCTCCCTTCAGTGATTGTGATAGTTTTGTGTGTGTGTGTGTTTGTGTAAGACTTGCGTGCTGATGAGCTAGGATTTGCCCCAAATAGCAGCGAACCCAAGTATCAGCAAACACGTGCCAATCCTTGCTGCAGATCCTTTATGAGATTATAGTGTGCTAGCGGTTCTTAATGGTTCTTAAACTTTTTGGCGTCACGACTCCCTCGAGAGTAAATCCATGTGACTCGGAGCTCCCTTGAGATGACTCATGGCTATCTAAATGTTATATAATATAATGAAATGACTGCTGTTATATTTATTTAATTGTACAAATTGTTTTTGTGAAATTATTTAAACAAAATCACAATAAGATTTCTTTTTAATATGTTTGATTGTAAAGATACAATTTTTATGATTATTTTAAGAAATAAAGAAAGAGTAAGTTTAATATTATTTTTTTTTTAATATGCTATTTAATTAATGTATTGAACAAACAAAACGAAATGAATAAATTAAGAAATGTAGTAAAATTCAAGAAATTAAAATCATTCTCACTGTACAATGAGAGGAATGTGCTTGCTGAGAGAGTAATTCTGAAGTAATTTTTTTATTATTTCTTGAATGATGTTATGGAAAAATGATATCAATTGATTAATTTTAATGTTTCGAATTTTTATGTTTTGTTTCCTGTTTTCATATTTAATTATTTAATGGAATCTAGAAATTTTTTTTTTTTGTTTTTTTTAAATTTTTTCGTTATGTCTAGTTTATTAGCGGTTCTGCTTCAACAAACATCTCACGGCCTTCCAATTTTGTGAAGTTCTGTGCTGTACGGCGGCATGCTCATGCAAAGAAACTCAAATTCCTGAAGAAATAGCTCATTCATATCCAAGTCTGTATAATACTACCGGTATTGTTTTCAAAATATTTAAAAAAAATAAATAAAAGATTTCTTAATTAGATACTTAATATAGTTATTACGTGAATAATTTTTTTTTTTTCTTTTTTTTGGGGGTGGTGAAATGCATTTACGCACGCCGTGCCGGACTCCCGGAGACTACCGGCTAAAACATCCCCCCCCTCTGCTGGGACCTAGCCTGGATTCGCTGATTCCAGCACTACATCAGGCTAGGCCTGTGTCCTAACCCCCTAGGGGTTCCTCCTTTCCTGTTCCTCTAAATCCTTCTTCTTTGCGACGAGAATTTCCCTCGCGTATCTCGCTATCAGACTCCAGTTCGTCTCGCTGAACAGCATTGTCTCTACCAGAGAGTCTGGAGTTTGCCGCCCAATCACCCCCTCCAAGTCCCTCCTCAGACGCTGCCATCGGTTGCACACAAAAAAGGTGTGTGAGGCATCATCTCTGCTTTCCGGGCAGTAGAGGCACGCGTCCTCCTCAGCCTTCCCCATCCTCTTCAGGTACGCCCTGAAATACCCGTGCCCGCTTAGAAGTTGGGTGAGGTAGAAGTCTACCTTTCCATGCGGTCTTCTCACCCATTCTTTAACTCCCCTGATTAGTTTGGCAGTCCATCGACCCCGCTGATCGCCTTTACGTGAATAATTAGTATAGATCAAATAACGAGTAATGGTAGAATCACAACTAGTTTTAATTTATAAAAATAAAGCTCTAAATCGTTTAAAAAAGACAAAAAAAAGAATCCATAACAAACGCAATTTATATATCTAATTATATTAACAAATAAAATTTAAACATTTAACTATATACTAGTAAACAACAATAATTAAGTTAAATAATTTAAAATAATTATTTATATTTAAAGAGAGCAGCCAGCAGCACACCTGTATAGTACAAGGATGAGGTCGAGACTAAAAAAGAAGGGGTTTACACACACAGGACAGGCACACAGGCAAGACGTCACTGTCTGGAGGACATAGTATAACTTTTGTTACAAACACTTTCCGGTTTGTATTTTAACACACAGTATTCATCGTTCATTCAGATTTGGATCACTTCAATATAAAAAAATTGGTATAAATAAATTTATTAAATATATTATATTATTTATTGAATAATTCAATATAAAATTTAACTGACAATATATTATCGATTGAATAAATGTAAATATAATTTAATTTAAACAATTGGGTATTAATTAAATAAAATAAATTGTTTATCTTTTTAATTTTCTTAATTTTCTTATTTATTGAAAATAAACTGAGCGTGGGGGGGGGTTCATTTCTATCATGAAATACAGTTGTAATATGGACTATATTTGTCATAATTACAAGAAGAATTATTAATATACATAATTTATAGCATTGTACTAGAACTGGGGTGTAGAGGAATTAGTTTGGGCAATCTTCAGGGTTCGTGGCGTTCCCGGCGGCGTATTCCAGCTTAACAAAACACATACACACACACACACACACACACACACACACACACATACACACTACTCAAACTCACCTTAACTCTCTCTCTTATATATACATGTTCGTCTATAGAAGTAGATATGTACAACTATTTGGGTTTAGTGTATCCACCATTTACGTAAAATGTAGCTGCGTAATATACAGACTTACGAGATAATCACTAGTGATCTAGGTAACCCCAATGGAATTACTATTTAACTATGCTCACTCCTACATAATTACAGAGTTCAATTTAGGATATTACTTGTTATTATTCTTTCGAGAACCAAAGCTCTTCTGCGCCCATGTACATACCCCAAAGAAAAATAACGAATTGAATCTGGAACAAAAATTCAGACCCAGGTCTAATCCGCCTTTAGTCCGAACGAATCTAAGTATCAAATAGCATAAGCTGATGAGGTGTGAAAGCACAGACTATGCTTCTCAGATCTTATTTCCTGAACCTAATATCCTCATAACCGATGTAATATGTCCCAAAATTGTTGTAATTGGTTCCGCAGAGCTGGAAAGCATCAGAGATATTTTCCGTGATAGCCTGCTTCTTTTTGTGGTCATCGACCATCGGTTTCGGGTGTTTGCCCATATCAGGATGCTTTTTGTCATACAGTGTGTTAACATAGATTTGCACAGAGCAAATTCAATTTACAATTGTAAAATAATTTGCTCTGTGCAAATCTATGTTATCACACTCTTTGACAAAAAGCATCCTGATGATGGACGAACGCCCGAAACCGGCCGATGACCACAAAATGAAGCAGGTTATCACGGAAAATATCTCTGATGTCCCAAAATTGCTGGATGCTGAAGATTCACCAATTATAAAATCGCTAAGTATAAGATAATCAGATAAGGCGAGTGAGTTCTAATTCTCGGATAGTTGTGGCATTCTTGGCAGAATAAAAAATTAAGATATTAAGATTTCTTACTTCTGCGATTGTGTCAAATTGTCCAAATTAATATAATATGTTTTCAGGTCCGCTGAATATGAAAAACAAAAAACTCTTTTTTTGCAAAGTCTATGGATATTTTATTAGTGAACAATAGATCTCAAAAACGAGAAAAATCTCTGGGTTTCCATTTTGATATTTAGTTCAGAAGTACTGCACTGCATCCGAACTTTACATTCCGGTCAACCAGATGTTTGCCTTTACTGATTTTTTTTTTTCTTCCGGTTTTAGTGATATTCCTGAAATAAGTTCCAAAGATTTTCTTAAAAATTGGAGTGTTAATTGCATACATAAATCTATCACTTTTATTTGTAACGTTTTTCTCAGATAAATAAATGTTTGGAAATTTGCCTAAACTATAAGTTAGGCCTAAATTTAAACTGCGCTGTGCTGGATATTGGCATGTAATATAGTCCCATTCAGGTAGGCTTTATGCCCGAATCATTAATAAATAAAATCTCCCGAAATTTATATTTTAAACAAAGACAACGAATGTAGATTAAAATCGTGTGATTAATTCACACCAAATTTGTTTTTAATCCACACCAACAAGATATCCTTTTTTATATATAAGAAAGAAACCAATGTATAAACACCCTCTCCTTTCTCACCATCAAAAAAAAAGACTGACTGAAATCTTATACACCACTGGTTACAAACTAAGCTATTAAATAAACAAATATAGAAACTCACGAAATATAGAAACTAATTCTAAAAATGTATTTGCAATATTGCGCCATAATAACCTTGACCTTGTAACCTAGACCTACCTAATGATGATGCTCAGCCAGAAAATGTAATAAAAATAGATAGTTATTATAAATAAAACTGCAACATTCGCGACACTAACGGTAAATATTATAATTTAACTTACTTGCACACGCTCCCTCACCATATTCACACACATTCATATATACTCGTATATATATATATATATATATATATCACTACCATTTAATATCTTAATTTAATTTTTTACCCAATAGCAACAGATGTTTATTAAATTTCTGGTTTGCGCGCTTAGCAACTAGGATTAAATAATATCTGAGAAATACTCACACACTTCTCTTGTATTGTACCCCCCCCCCCGTTAGTTGACAAACTTCCCTTAAAGTGGCAATTCTGATTGAATATTTAGTTGCTTTTAATCCTAGTACAACTATAGGAACTTATATATAAAAGTGCACTTCAAACTGAAACGTGATAGGTGCCCTTACTGTATAGTATGTGGAGAGGTGGAAAATTTAGAACACATAATCATGATTTGTTCAGCTTATGATCAACAGAGGAATGTTTTGTTCAATAAGACATAAAAGTGGCCGAATTTATAGTGGAATATTTAAGTAAAATTGAGGTCCAAATATAGTGTGCGCTTAAAAGTTTAGTCTTGCAAATTATTTTAATATAAATATTTGTAGTGTTTTAATTTAGGTATAAGTCAAAAGGAGTAGAGGAATATCGAGTACTCTACTCCATCCAAGCTCTTAGCTTTGAGTGAGAATATACAATGCTAAAGTATGTTTGGTAAAATTAGATTAGGCTTAATTAGTTTTGAATGAATGTATTTATTAGCATGAAAGTATTTATTGGCGAGAATGGTTTAGGTTAGCTTAAGTCTGTATATATGTTTTTATTTTAGGTTTAAGTACAAAAAGTAGTAGAGGAATATCAAGTACTCTACTCTTATCGGTTTGGTGTACATGTGTCATTTTGTTTGTGTGTGTATCTGAGAGTGGGACAGCATCCCGGTACAAAAGTGAATATTTAGTGCTTAATAGTAATTTTAACAAGATAAAATACTTTGAAAGCTATGTACAATTAAGAGCTTTGGCTGTATGGCGTCAAGGCTAATGAAAAAAAAATAAATTGAAACGTGACGTCACATGAAGCCCCTAAAAATCCACTTTCTTGGTAAAAGTTTCTTCCAGACTAAAGTAACAAGTTTTAAATGCGTACTAATTTACGAAAATTAAAGAAAACTGATAAGGTCTTAAGTGAGTGGGGGGGGGGGAGAATCATAAAACTAGTAAAAAGAAATTAAAAAAAAATTGCACTTGTGGCCAACTGATTTTCCTCAAACCAAATTTTAGTTTAAACATAAAAATTTTGTATAACACTATATAATCAGTAGGAGCGCACAGTATATATTGAAATAGCATATTAGAGGAAAGCCTCCATATTCAATTTTCCCCAGAACTCATTAAAAATCTAAATTTTCGAGAAAAATGGTTCCAATAAAAGTAATAGAACTATTTTTAAAGAAAGTAGTAATTGAACTTTAAAGTACACAAAGTTTCAAAGTACACAAATCTTTGTAGCTATTTGCGATAAAACTCTTTCAAAAAAACTGATAATTCCGTTCAGCAAAATGAAAACTTCATAGCTGAAGAAAGCAGTAAACATACACACAAAGATTTACATATATGTATATATACATATATTCCACCATTTTCTATAAATAAATTTTCCTTATTACCTTGCAGCGAGAAAGAGTCAACATATCCATACAAATAAATATACAAAATATATATACATATATAAACGAAAAATATAAAAATCTACGCATGTTACGAACTAAGAATAAGATTAGAAATTTAGAAAATAGTACATAATAATACTTTAAAATGTACTGGTGGTGGTACTTTCACAAGGGAAAGTACAATTTTTATCAGTTTATTTGTATCAATAAATGTTGTGTGTGTGGTGGTATGTTAGGTTAATTACTTATACTGTTTACTTTATTCTAATTGTTAGGTATTTTAAAATAAAATAAAATTATCATATCAATACTTATTGAAACAATTATGGAGATAAATTAGCAGAATTATGTAGCGAAAGCTAATTTAACTACCTATTATATTGCTCCATTTTATAAGAACTGCCGCTGATATCATAAGACATGAGAAAACCATTAGAAAACCATAATCTGATGTGTCCTTTCTACTCTATATTACTGCTGCAAATAGAAGTATTGCGAGCGTGTTAATTTTGCAGACTATCTATTTATTTACCAGAAATAGATATTTTATGCTCACCCTGGGAACAAAAAATAAAGTTTTTAGCGAATGACCTACAAAAGAGTGATTTTATAATATATAGGTATTATAGTTAGTTATATGAAATCGTTTGATGATCAGAAAAATGAAGCAAGTTCAGTTACTTCGGAAAGAAATCGTTGATATTTTCTAGCGCTATACACCATTCAACTACTAGTTTTCACCAATAATTTTTTCGCGAATCTTTAGTAGATTTTCCGCTGAGGAGGTTATCTTCGTTAGAATTTTTTTTATATTTGATTTTTGAACATCTTAGTGTAAATTCTATATTCTTACTTTC